>JARHVA010004513.1:115000-215000 GCA_037957365.1 Torreya grandis
CTCCAATACGATTTAACCAACACATTTTTATCCATAGGGAAGTTATATGTTTTACATATTTTTCTCTTGATCTAACATGTGAATAATGTGAATGTGTTGTAGTTAATGTCAATTTAATGAAATGTTCCACATTGGCTAAATCTTGCATGTACATTAAATCAATTCTAAAGTTTGGTGTCATATAAAAATTAGAGACATCAATATTTTGTCTAGACTTAAAGCATGAATTTTATTCCTTTAAATTTTTCATACTCTATTTTTTAAATCCCATGCTCTTTTTCATCTATTTAATGGAAATCAAAGCTTTTATTTCATCTCATCAAAAGAATATATACTGGAAACAATTTTTTGTAATGTGTTGTTTTAATCTTCATTCTTATCCCTCAATTCTTGATTTTTATTCTAAAAATCATAATTTTTTAATTCAATTCATCATTATAATTATTAAATTATTTTTTTCCTTTTTCACCATATTTATATTTTTAAATATTTGAAACATAATTTTTATATGCCCTTTCTTCCAAATTAAAATTATTGATATTCATGGATGAGTCATTCAAGCTATTTTATTAGGGAATCTTATCACTCCAAATTAATGAATGATTACCAAGGAATTTTTATCTCAATTCCCTCTCAACATTTCTTAATTTATAATTTAAACCTTTAAATATTTGTAAACTTCCATGACTTGTAGATTGGATAACATAGACTAAAAATTTCATATTTTGTGTGTGTCTAAAATGAATATTATCAATGGAAATTTGCATCTTAAAAGCATAGTTAACAATATCCATTTTTTTATAATAATTATGAAGGGTTATTAGCATCAAATTCTAAATTTGAATCCTTATATTTAACCTATTTTATTTCACTCCATGTAGTATTTTTTACAAGGTATATCTCGTAATTGTTTAATACTTCTCACAACCACCTATTTACATTTAAATCTATTTCCATAAAAACTAGTTTCATTTTATAGTAAAAAATCATTTCGTTCATGCATAATAAATGTATAAGTAGGAAATTTTATATCCTTCACAAAATCAAAAAAATGTAGATACTATAATCTACCACTCCTTGTTGATGATTTCAAAAATATGGAATAGAATATCGATGTGTAATTTATCCCATGTTTATTAGTCTCTTAAGGTTTCTTTGATCCACTCTTAGCAAACTATAATTTTAATTGTTTCTTATGTTTTTTATGGATGTTATACAATATGTTTCTATTAATATTATGGGAAAATCTTTTTTTTTCATTACTAGTTCCAAAACTCGTTAAGATACAAAAGTCAACTATCAGTCCCCAATAGTCAACTTTTTATTTTGGCTAGCGACACAGGATAAAATCCTAATTATGGATAACCTAGATAAAAAAGGACTAATAGTCCCTAATAAATTCCCATTATGATATAATGTAGAGGACTCGACCCATCACCTATTTCCAAATTTCCCCTTCAACTTGACATTATTTAACTGGATGATAAATACATTCACCTAGTTTGGGCCAAATTAAATAATGTGCTTGATCTCATAATGCAATAGAAACCACCCTATAATCTCTCATCCCTATAATTCCTATGTCACTTAGCTCTTCCACATTGGTTCTAGTGTGTATGGAAATCATGTAATGAAGCCTCTTTTCAAACAAAAGGCATCGACCTAAAGTGACCTTCCTTTGACTCTGCGAGGCTATCACTAAAAATTGGAAAGCTTTTCCACTCAAAGAGGAAAACTTTGGACCTTCTTCAGCACTGTAGATATTTAGAAACTAGGGCATATCTCAATAGTTGAGTTTCCACTCAAAAATACTTATCCAGAAACACATAAAATAGAAGGCTTCACTGAAAGGATATTCTAAAATGAACTTTGATGGTGCCTCTAAAGACAACTTGAGACCTATAGGTGGGGAAGGATTCATAAATAAATCAAAATGAAAGTTGATTTCTACTTATGCAAGACCATTGGGAAACCAAATAAACTACCTCATTGAATCCAAGATGGACCTTTACGGTATCCAACTAACTTCTAGACTCAAATTAGAAATAATTATCATGGAGGGTGATTCTTTAAAAATTTTAAATGCCTTAGATGGAAAAATAACCCTTTATCACACTATAAAATAAATAATGTATGATTCCAATATACTTTTTATGGGTATGGCATAAGTCCAAATTATACACACATATCATGAAAGTAACAGGCAAACAGATCTACTTGTCAACATCATAGTAGAACTCCACCTTTTAACCAACTAACATAAAGGATGGAATACCCCTAATAATGTATTAATGGCCAAATGGAATGAAATTACAATAGGTTAAATGCGTTATCATGTGATCACATGCATGAAATATTCCTATCAAGAGATGAAATTTAAAAATGATGATTTTCCATTATGAAAAATGAGGTAGTTTAATTACCATAAGATGAAGATGGTAGGTATCCAACACTTATTTCATATAGTTAAAAATTATCCTCTCTATAACCATCTATTAATTTATCTTCTCTCTACTATCACTATGTCAATGGGGGGAGATAGAGAGTGGCTAGAGCCTATGTCATGTTCTGAGGTTCAGGGATACAAGAAGGTATGGAAAAAGCTAAGGTAAGAAGGTGGGGGTATCATAGAGATAATGGTGAAAATTATTAAGCACAATGACAACATGTCCCAAGACTTTGTCACTACATGGAATAAGTGCACAGTGGTAATACAAGACATAAAGATCATAATCATAGAGGAATTAATAGGGGAAGACACTAACATGTCCTATAGATAGACAAAGGCCTTCAAGGATAAAACCAAGAAGTAAGAGATTCTTTAGTTATTTTTTCACATAAATGAGTTTGTGAAAATTGATAATAAGGGTTTCCCCTAAGCTTATCTTCCATGATATTGTCTAGAGATATGCCTCTAGGTAATGAGATACATGACCTTAGAGGGTAAGTATACCCTAATATTTTCCCATCATTTTTTATTATTAAACCACTTTATGGGTTATAAGATCATCCTATCATTCTACCTACTAAATTCACTAGAATGCACTACCTTAGCCCAATAAGTTAATGACTCCAACCACATTCTACACCAAGAGCTTAGTTTGTTACTTGTTAAACATGGTAAAACTCTATAAGGGAGGGAGGTCCCCTGGGGGGATCTTATAATAAGGAGGAATCTCAAGAGGACTCCCTGTAGGAGGACCCCACCTTAGGGTCTTACTACCCATCTATTAGCATTCTCAAAGATAATCTATCTAAAACCTTTGCCAAGGACCTTCCACTTAAGCTTTTTGTTCCCAAACCCAAGTCAGTCTTCCTAGAGAGGAAATTTTAATTAAGGCCATTGAGAAGGGAAAATTACTTATATTTAATGAGCTAAAAAAAATTAACTTGACAAATTCAAAAATAGGGTGAAGGAGGCCATTCTGACCCTAGCTAGCATTATACAAGAATGGAATGCCCTACATAGGTAGGTAGACTCAATTATTTAATCATTCATACAGTCCACTAATTTAAGCCAGACCCTTATAATGTAGTTACCAAAGGTTATATAAAACCCCCACCTGGTTCCCTTAATTTAACCCTTATCAAGAAGACACCCCTACAAGTTTAAGGCCAAAAAAGACCACACATGATTCTCCTAGGAAATGGTATAAAATTTCCTAGAAATTGTATAAGGTCAAAGGTCTCTAAGATCAAGCAGTGAAATCTAGATAAGACATCTAAGGAGGAGAAGGAAACACTAGAGGGACCCCCTCCTGATCTTATTCTATGTTATATTTATTTAATTTTAGTACTCTATAGTTAGTTTCTACTATTTTTTCTATTAGGCCATGGTTTGGCATGTTACTCTTTTTGTATAATTCTTTTATGGTTCTTGGATCCTATAAAACTAGGTTATTTACTTGATCAAATAAAAAATTCTAAAAATCATTAATTTATCTTAGTTATTTACACTCTCATTTTCATTTTTTAAACCTACATTTTATAAACATATATTTTCCATGTTTTCCCATGCCCTATTTATTCTACATACCAATGGTTTCACATGTGATATTTCACCTCCATCCTCTATATTAATAGATATATTCTCATATAATTTTCTAATATTGATTTTATGAAACATATTATCCAACTATTAGTGTGTAAGATTATTAAAATATTTATTAATCTAGAAGATATAAGGCTCATTTGGTTTTTTTATATTTAATAAACCTAATTGGAGAAAATAATTTAAAACCATTAAATAAAGGTAATAAGTAAATGTACCAATATCATGTTAAATCTTTCTATGAAATTGTTATTTTCATTTATTTTCAACATATGCGACCTAATTTATTTTTCCCCTTTCATACTTTTCAAAACATAACTTGTCATCCACATGAAAATATTAGTATTCCTTTCCATGAAGAATAATATGAAAATTAGAAAATCAAAAAATTAGTTTATACATAGACTTCTTAAATTATCTATACTCAAACCCTTATCTTTATTTATTTAAGATAGTAAACTAAAAATGCCTTTTCTATAAAAGTTTCCCTACTACTTGTATTGATATAGACCTTTAGAATAGACAGACATTCCATACTTAAACCAAATACCATATTTTTTATTTGATGGAAGATTCAAATATATAGCTTTAAATTAAATATTTTCATCTACCATAAAATTCAATGGTTCATCATCTAAAATGTAGACTAACATGTTGGTTATGGAGAACCCTAGTTAAAATCATAGTAGAAATTAAAATATACTTGAATGAGACATCATTTGAAACATAATATCATTGCATAAAAAAATCATGCCATTCTAAGTTATTTTTAGCTTCTTATCATATACAAAAATGATGATATATATTTCTTATGGAGATTAATTTTATTCCCCTTCTTTATTTATCCATTTTCATAGTCCAATAAAAACTTTATTATCAATTATTTCAACTTTATTGCTACTCCTAGGTATTTGTGTTGGCATTTATTCCTTATAACAACATGAATGTACATGATACTTACTTTAATGAGTTCCTATAAAAATATATTTTTTCTAGATTAAAAAATAATTTTGTAAAGGTTAATTAATTCAATGGATTATTAAGAACATTCAACTGTGTGTTTGATCTAAATATTTTTCCTTGTGAAAAATTATGATCATGAAATGAATATTATCACTTCATTATTTAAATGTAATAATAAGAATTAAATTTACCTTTTATCATGACACTTGCATGTTGGATGATGGGTAATAAAGTATACCTATAAGTTGGTATGAAAATATGTCAAGGATTCTATAAGTCCATTAGTAAAAAATGTATTGGCCTGCTTTTTAGTAACACTTATTAGATTGCAAGTGAATATAAATAATTAAATTCATCTATATGTAATGTATTCAATTATCTAAAAATGTGTAATTTATAGTAGGATAATAAACAATACAGTAATGTATTATAAATATTTGCTTATTAATATTCTCCTACTAGATAATACCTACCATCAATTAATATTGTTTAGCATGAATACAAGTAGAATAATGTGAGCATATAATATGTAATGTATTTAGTCACTAGTATATATGTATTGGATGATAGGATAATACATAAGATTATAATAAATTATAGTAAGTTTCTTATTAATTTTCACCTACTAACTATTTATGATCCCATATATATTTTCTAATAATCTAATGTAATATATCCATAAATAATGTATTATCCTTATTTGTATATAAGTAAAAAAACTTATAAAACAAATAATTTATGAAATTATAAGTGATAGCTAGCTGAACTATAATATTTTTATGCATTAGTTATGTTATCTAACTGAAAAATATAAAAATATCAACTTTATTTTGTATGGTATGTAAAGTGGTTTTGTTTAAATCGCATGAATGAAGTTTTCAATTTGGGAATTACTATCCCAATAACATATGAAACACAAAAATAAGGTTTTAAACTCAAGAAATTTATTATAAAAATGTGATTACTACAAAATTAAAATTCAAGCTTTTCCTAGATATTACAATATACTCTACTTAAATCTCTTTTCCTCTCTCTCTTCATTAATACATGATGAATAAGATGATATAGTTGTTCTTAGTCTTTAAAATATTCTATCATATATTAAATAGTGTTTTCTCCTTTGCTCTTCAATCTTGTATATCTACTTCACCAATTTAAATGTATCATTTTAGATCCATTCAAGACTTTACAAGTTTATATTCATCCCAAATATAGTTTCATGCCCTTCATTCTATATCGAATGCAATCCACATTTTTATTCCATTACATCTCTAAGATTCTTGAAGTTAGAATTTATATTTAGACATTTTCATAAATGCTTCCATTTTCATATCAACCATATTGAGTCCACACATGTCAATTATTCCTCACAATTGATTGAATTAATTTATATATTTACACATGATACATATAATTTTGAAGCATGTAATAATTCATATATTTATTTGCATGTCCTTGTGTGAAACAAAATCCTTACACATTTTCATCTATATTCCTTTGCAATTAGACCCATGTAGACTTGGTTACAATCCAAAAAGGACTTGTTGTACTCTTTGCACCTTTCATATGATATTTTTACATCAAAAAACCTTTTTACATAATCTTAACACAAAATTTACTTAGCTTTATAATCTCACTAAACCAAAAAAAACTAATGATAACACCCTTTAACTATCCTCTATGTAGATAAATTACACAATCTATATAACACACACCATGTTTAAACTTTCTTCAAAAAGACTTATTTTTTGGGTGATGTAAGTTGACATCAAGGTAGGTACATTATTACCTTAGACATCCCAAGTAAATAAAAAAAATAAGCTCCTTCTCATAGTTAATTAAAATAATTGAGAGGATGGACATAATGACCAATATTGACAATATCTAACTAATTAGAGTCTTATTTTACAATATTCTTGTATTTAAATAAGTATTGATTATACTCTTTTCCACAAATCATCTTAAATATCTTAAAGTCCCAATGGGTCTCTATTTCCTCTTTCTCCTTGTTAGGTTTTTGTTCTCTCAAATTAGGAAATTGACAACCTAATTACCCTTTTTTCACCATTATATATATATATATATATATATATATATATATATATATATATATATATATATATATATATATATACATATATATACATACATATATATATATATACATATATATATATATATACATACATATATATATATATATATACATATATATACATACATATATATATATATATATACATATATATATATATATACCTTTACTTACCCTTTTTTCACCATTATATATATATATATATATATACATATATATATACATACATATATATATATATATACATATATATACATACATATATATATATATATATACATATATATATACATATATATATATATATATATACATATATATATATATATACATATATATATATATACATATATATATATATATATATATATATATATATATATATATATAAAATTGAATATTGGAGATATAACCATGCCATTATAAAACTCAATCATATGCATTTTTTGAAACCTTTCTCAGTATTTTACATGATCATTTATTTTTCCATTTAAACTTGTTACACATTTCACACAAGAAACTCTTCTTGAACAAATGTGCTAGAAATAAATTCCCATCCTCAAAATCCTTATTTATATGATTCATTTTATGTTCTCTATTTCCTCTTTCTCCTTGTTATGTTTTTGTTCTCTCAAATTAGGAAATTGACAACCTAATTACCCTTTTTTCACCATTATATATATATATATATATACATATATATATATACATATATATACATATATATATATATATATATATATATATATATATATATATATATACATATATATATATATACATATATATATATATATACATATATATATATATATACATATATATATATATATACATATACATATATATATATATATATATATATACATATATATATATATATATATATATATATATATATATAATTGAATATTGGAGATATAACCATGCCATTATAAAACTCAATCATATGCATTTTTTGAAACCTTTCTCAGTATTTTACATGATCATTTATTTTTCCATTTAAACTTGTTACACATTTCACACAAGAAACTCTTCTTGAACAAATGTGCTAGAAATAAATTCCCATCCTCAAAATCCTTATTTATATGATTCATTTTATGTTCCACTTATAATATTGACTAATACACTCCAAATTATCCCTTAATTTTGGTAAATTGCATTTAAATATGTTGTGTAATATTATAATTATGTGTTCCTTCCATTTATTTACATAATTCTCTCAATTTTGTAACTCGTATTGGGTTTATTCCATACACAATATATAAAAATGTTCCTCCTATTTTTCTATTCGCTAAATTGTTATAATAGTATCTATAAATTCTTAGATAAATCGCATTTCATTGTTTTATCTCAAAAAACGCATCTCAATAAATTTTCAAGGTTCATGTTCATAACTTTTTTTTGTCCATCTATTTCTAGAACGTATGCTAAAATAAAGTTCAACTTTTTACCCAACTTATTTTATGATATCTTATAAAAATATATCAAAATTTGTATCTTGTTATAATAATATGCTATGAATCAACCATTTTATCATCACCACTTATTTAAATAATAAAAATAGTAATGCTCATGGTATCAATCATATTCTTGCATTTAGTGAAGCGTTCCTTAATAATGTATTTAGAACCATGAAAATAGATTCATTATATTTATAAATTATTTTTAATATAATCATAAAATATATTTTTATATCATTACATGGTTTCTATGGAATAGGTATTGGTTGATACAACCTTGCATTCTAGCTCCTTATTTTTTCCAAATGGTAAACTCTACACTCCTACACATAATTTTTCACATCTATACTCATCTTATTCTAGAGTTAATTTTCATCCATAAATGGATACATTTTATCATTACCAAAATTAATTGATAAATCTCCACTATGCTTCTCTTTGTTTGAATTATCACACATAGAACCTCATGGTATGGATATATGTTTCCATTGAGACAATAAATCTTCCTAAATAAAATTAATCCAATAATAGTGTTTGATCCATAATCAATGGTTTTTTAAATGCATTCCATGAATTTTTTAGGTATTCATATTCTACATATAAGTCCTTTATATAATAAAATCCTATTACTTCCACTTAGATCTTATTCAATAATATACATATTATGCTTAGTGCATCTACAACTCTACTTGACATTAAACTTATATGCTTCAATATAAATTATTAAATTTGTACAAACCCAAACCACATCATATGTATTTAGTTCAACATACCTTGACTATTAATTAATTTCAATGCTTAGTAGTCTATGTATAATTCAAATTCATTTGGAAATACATAATGTCTCTATGTTTTGAGCACTTTCACTATGTCATAGAAATATAGATCATTAAATAAATACTTTTACTTCACATAATTAAATTTATCACTAAATTAAGTTATAATCTTACTTTATTTAATTAGTATTACTCATATTGTTACACCTCTCACGACAAAATAAACCTGAAATACCTTGTCAAAATCAAGAAACACTAACATAAATTTAGTATCATTATCCTCAAAATAATTTAATCTATGTTTCATTTTTTATATATAGACATAAACTCTTCTATCAACTCTCACCACAATGATGATTATTGATAATTTCTGGCTGAATTTTTTGATGAAATTCATATATGAAATTTTTATGTCATAAAATATTCATGCTTCAAAAATGATCCTTAATTATGGCCATTCATTGATAGTATTCAAATTTTATAAATCCACCTTAAACCATTCTTGGGAAGTAAAAAAAATAAATTATTCAAACTTATTTTTCATGAAGTTACACTTATTCACATTTACCAATAATGTTTCTTATTATATTCAATGAATAAATTGTCTTAGATGCATCAAGTTCTCCTCATTTATCCTAATCAAAATTAGAATGACATCCAAAAAATCTATGATAGGTTTACACATATAATGATACATGAATTCATTCTTTAGTCTCATTAATTTTATTTGTGCCTTATTCAACCTAAATAACATTATAATCCATGGATACAATCCTTCCTTCATTGTGAATGCACACTTACATTTATCACCTTCCTTAATGCAAATTTGGTGGTATAAATTATTTAATTACATTAATTTTTACATTTATGATAATGTAAATTTATACTTGATAGTGATTGTGTTGTTATCCTTTGAGTATGTGCACATTCACCATTCACCTCCCTTCGTAGGTGATAACACTACTATAACTACATATGGGATTATATATTATTTTCTTAACCCCTTATCTAAAAAATACTATAATCACATTTTCACCTCTTTATTATCTTTACATGTAATTATATATTAATATATGTTTGGAAAATTTGATCTTATAATTAGGTGCATGTGTTGAATAATAATTTGCATGGGTGGAAACCCATCTATAAAATATCTTGAAATGATCTTTGTGAAATCACTCAATATTTAATTCAATTTATTTGTAAGTTATTCCTCTCTTCCCATGATTTTATCTTGAAGTATTATTAACTCATAGTATGTATTCATCTCCTCCAATTCTCTTAGGAATTCATTTCCCAGAACAAACAAGACACAATTATTTTTGAACACTTCTTTTTTTTTCCTTTAATGAACTCAATGTAAAACAATAACCATAATTTTTTAGGTGGTATATATTTTCATTTAAATCATATACATATTTATTTTCAAACCATAATGGTATCTCAAAAAAACATAACATGAGTCCATTGATATAACAACACACTAAACTTCATACTTATACACATCTATTTGGAATTTCAAAAGAAACTTCTCATTTACCAATAATTTTTCTTCCATGACATTCTATAATGGTTAGGTTATTTTAATTTATTCAATATAAACTTCTCTTCCATCTCAAATAAAACTAATTTATCAGTGATATTAATGTATATAATCAACTTATAGGACTTACTCATGATTTGCAAATTAATTTGAAAAGAATATTTCTCTCTATTAGTTCATTCTACTTATTTTATAGTTTCAAAAGCACCCTCTTCATCATTAGAGTTTTTACACACTATAGTTCCTCATAATTATATAGGTATCCAAATAATTACTCATCCCCATGTACATCATATGATTTATCTTCATTCTATCTCTAATTTTCATTTTATACCTAAGGGAACTTATTTGTCATATGCCTTGGTTGTCTAAATTTGAAACATGTTCCAAGGATCCCTATTCCCCTTCTTCCAAAAAAATATTACATGTGATTTATATAGGTAATATCTACCTCCATGTGTATGAATATGTTTCCATCTATGTACATAAACTTCCTCTTGCATGTGCACATGATTCCACAACATGTTAGTCTCTCCTTCATAGTTTTAGTAGATTATTCCAAAAATATATTGTCCTCCCTTATGTGAAAAATTTATTCTTCCTTGTGTGGTACTATGTTGTCTTTGGGAAAATATTCCTTATATTTTAGTACAAATTTATAATATTTATCCACCACATATATTCTATTCATGCTCAAATATTATTAGAGACCATGTTTCATTCCATTTTTATATCTTTTTACTTTTCTTGATCCATTTCACTATGGGTAAATGAAATAACGACTCTAAATATCTCCCAATTATATTCCTTAAAATTTATGTTGATCTAATTCAATTTATTTAACAACTTTTGTTGATAATCTGGAGGAATGAATTTACCTTTCATCTTTGTGTCCATTCTATACCATTTAGAAATGTTATATTTCTCTTTCTTCTTCTTTCCATCTAAACTTCCTTTCACCAAAGGTATATATGACCCTTAAGCATGATTTGAGAAATATTTAATTTGTATAGGTCACTTGTATCATCAACCTCAAACTATTACTTAATGTATATGAACCAAAGTATAACTTTTAAGAGTTTAATGTTCTTGAAAATAATGGCACAAATAGTTTTTTTCCTCTATTGATTATTGAGATAACTCTAATTATTATACCTTATGATATATATATTTATTATTCATATTCATCCTTAAAATATTAAATTTTATTCTTCATCATCACTTTGGTAATCTATTGGGTCAAACTCACTTCTTCTATATTATTATATAGCATTCAATTAGGTCTCCAAAAACCTTAACACATCCAAGTTGACTTTTATTCTTATAGACACATTTTTTTATATATCTCCAACTATAACAAACATTATTATTGAAGGAATATTGAATATATGGTCTATCAAACCTTACTACTACAATATCTCAAATTACAAACCTACGTAGGTAGCTTCCACAATTCTACTAGGATTAAAACCTTTTAGGGGTGTGTTCTAATGAGGGAAATGTCATATAAAACAACATATGAAAACACACGAAGGGTTTGAAACTCAAATGGTTTATTACATTAATGTATATTATAAATCATAATAGTTTTATATCATGTGAGATACAATCTAAACTACTTCAAGTTGAATATTCAAGATTATTATATCTATTACATTAGAGTCTACTCATATCTCCTCTCCTCACTCACTTTTAGACTATTGTATGAATAAGATAACTTGAATTTTCTTGTTATTCATAAAATTTATTTCAATATATTCTCCCTTACTCCTCACACCTTTATATAGGCTTACCTAAGTGAAAAATATAAATTTAGAACTATGCAAGCCTTTTCAAGTTTCAATGCATCAAAAATAATGTCACATGCCCTTCACTGTATCTTATATGTAGCCCATGTGTTTATTATTATACATGTCAAAGAGTCTCATAGTCAAATATCATATTTGGACTTTTATGAAAATTTGTAATCTAAATGTCAGTCTTCTTGAGTCCATGTGTATCAAGAATTTAGTGTAATAAATTAACTTCCTTCATATATATATATATATATATATATATATATATATATATATATTCATTATATTCATAATTCTATTACTTATGACTCTTAGTATATTTATTTTCATTTCCATTATGTGTAATAACATCCATTTTTTCAAACATTAAGATTCCTACACAATAAAACCCCTAAATCCCTAAAGATGAGCTAATGAAGGCTTGTTCCATTTTGCATACATTTTATTTTATGGATATGCATTAAATAACATATATGCATAATCATAATTCCAACTTACCTTATCTTTATAAACTCATCAAACTCTAAAAAAATTGACACCAACACCCTTGAAAAGTCATCCAATGAGATAAATTACATAATCCACATTTAACACATGACATGTTTAATCTTTATTCAAAAGGGACAGATATTTTTTAATGATTCAAAATTAAATTAATATATGGATTCACTTGCATCAAAATCACATATAAAACTACATTCATGCATAATTAAAGTATTTATGGATTTGAATAGATGGTAGATGAATCTATGGCATCCAAGTAAACATCAAGTTGAATTAAAAATTCCAAACTATTTTAGTTAAAGTTACATACAAATAAAATAATCAATCAAGATCAATGTTGAGATTTAAAAATGGGAAAAGGAAAGGTGAAGAATAAGTATGAGCAGGAACTCCTCGTCAAGAATGATATAAAATAAAAGAAAATAAAAATAATATTATATATAATCAATAATGGATAATATGGTATGGAAATAATTTATAGCTACAAATAATTTAAGGATGTGTTATTTATGACCAATTTATAAGATTATTGCATGATGGTTGTGAATGTTAATGAAAATGAGGTGGATAGTTTGTATAACACTTTACCATAATTGGGAAGGAATAATTTATAGATGAAAGGATAGAGGTGGAAGGATTAACCATTATAGTGTCTAGATGTAACATTATTGAAGTTGTGAAATTACCCAACGATGGGAATAATCTACGCATAAATTTTAAGATGGCTAGAAAAAAATTCAGTCAATTACTTTCCAATAATTTTGATACTAAGGAGGAAGCACATGGAATAAAATTTGGTCATGGATAATTTAGTGAAATTATACCCTATCTATTGCATGAGACTACAAATATAGTAAGAATGTTTTTTTTCCAAAACAAACATCCTCATACATTTTATGAAAATATTATTTTAGTACTAGGTACTTTTAAAAAAATACTTAGAAAATAAACATGAAATTTACTTTGCCTAAATACTAACAATAATTGAAAGGGAATGAAAATTATATGGTTTTGAGGAGATAATACACCCTTGTCTCAGGGATATGTTAATAGGTCATGAAAAAATTAAAAAGAGGAAATGAAAATATTATATAATTAGTTATTATATTGAATGTTTTAAAGGTGAATAACGATTTTAAAAAGGATATACTATCTCTTAAGAAATAAATAAAATACAAATATAATATGATAGGAAATATGCAAGGAAAATATTGTATTTAAATAACCTATATAAGCACAAGTAAAATTACATGGAGAAAAAAATCTATTCTCTCAATAATTGGCTATGATAAACATAAATTCATGTCAAGCTAGAAGTCAAAGAAGATAATAGATAACATGAGCTATAAATAAAATGAATACACTATAACATAATCTCATCCCAATAAATAATTTATAAATAAATAAAAATATATATTATTACACTTCTTAAATAAATCATAGAAGACAAAAATATGACTATAATTGAGTTGGATAAAATTGTAATTTATATGGATAATGATATTGAAAATAGGAAGGCAAAAAAAGTTATTTATTGTAAAAACTACCTAGAATTAAATATTAAGGACTCAATTTCATATAAGTATGAGCTGATTAAATAAAAATATAAAAACATAGAGGCATTGAAAATATATATTGTAGATATGAATGAAATGATAGTAGAGTTGGAACAAAAAAAAGCTAAAAAAATGATGTAGAGATAAAGGAGATAGTGAATGTTATTGAGGATCAATCCATTTATATTTATATATGTAATTTTCAAGGGAAACATTAAATGATATATGACATTGCATCAATATTTTTTAGTGAAATAAATTAACTTCCCTAATATATTTATGCATCATATTCATAATTCTATTTCATTTGATTATTATTATATTTATTGCATTTCCATTATGTGTAACAACATCCATTTTTTTCAAACATTTAGATTCCTACACAATAAAAACCTTGAATACCTAATGATGAGATAATGAAGGATTATTCCATTATACATATGTTTTATTTGATGGCAATGAATAAAAAAACATATATGCATAGTCATAATTCTAACTCACTTTAGATTTATAAACTCATCAAACTTTCAAAACCTGACACCAACACCCTTACACATTCATCCAACTAGATAAATTACATAATCCACATTCAACACATGACATGTTTAAACTTTATTCAAAAGGGATATATATTTTTTAACAATTCAATATTGAATTAATATAGGTATGTTATTGCATCAAAATCACATATAAAATTTCATTCATGCATAGTTAAAGTATTTATGTATTTTAATATATGGTAGATGAATTTATAGAATTCAAGTAAACATCAAGTTGATTTGAATATTTGAAAATGTTTTAATTCAAATTATTATAGAAATAAAATAATCAATATAAATTAATGTTCATACTTAAAAATGGGAAAAGGAAAGGGGAAGAATATGTATGAGGAGGAACTCCTCATGAAGAATTAAATACAATCCAAGAAAATAAAATAGGAATATCTATATTCAATAATGGATAATATGGTAGAGCACTAATTTACAGTTACAAATAATTTAAGGATGTGTTATTTATGACCAATTTATAATAGTAGTGCATGATGGTTGTGAATATCAATGAAAATGAGGTGGATATTTTCTAGAACACTTCATCACCATAGGGAAGGAATAATTCCTAGATGACAAGATAGATGTGGAAGGATTCACCATTATAGTGTCTATAGGTAACATTATTAAAGTTATTAAACTACCTGATTATAGGAATAATCTATGCATAAATTTTAAGAGGGCTTGGAAAAAATTCAATTAATTACTTTCTAATAATTTTGATACTAATGAGGAAGCACATGGAATAAAATTTATTCAAGGCTAATTTAGTTAAATAATACCCTCTCCATTTCATTATACTACAAATATAATAAATTTTTTCCCAAACCAAACATCCTCATATATTTTATAAATATAATATTTTAATACTAAGTAATACTAAAAATTAATTAGAAAATAAGCATTCAAACTACTTTACCTAAGGCATACAAATAATAATGAGGGAATGAAAATTAGGTTGTTTCAAGGAGATAATACACCATCATCTCATAAAGACGTTAATAGGTCATGGAAAAATGAAAAAGAAGAATGAAAATATTATATAATTAGTTAATATATTGAATGGTTTTAAGGTGAATAAGGAATTCAAAAAGGATATACTCTTTCTTAAGAAATAAATAGAATAAAAAAATAATATGATATGAAATATGCAAGAAAAAATATTGTATTTAAATAACCTATATTAAAATTACAAGCACAAGTAAAATTACAAGGAGAAAATAAATTTATTTTCTCAAGAATTGCCTATAATAAAAAGAAATTTGTGTCAAGCTAGAAGTCAAAGGAGATAATACATATCATGAGTTACAAACAATATGAAGACACTATAACATAATCTCATCCCAAAAAATAATTTAAATATGAACAAAAATATATATTATTACACTTAAATAAACCATGGAAAACACAAATATGACTATAATTGAGTTGGATGAAAGTGTAAGTTATATGGCTAATGATATTGAATATGGAAAGGCATAAAAAAATTATCTACTGTAAAAATTATTTTTATACATGGAATTAAATATTAAGGAATTAATTTCATATAAGTATTTTTTGATTAAATAAAATAATAAAAACCTAGAGTCATTGGAAAGATATATTATAGATATGAATGAAATGATAGTAGAGCTGGGAAAAAAAGGTTGAGAAAGTGATTTAGAGATAAAGGAAATAGTGAATGCTATAGAGGATCAATCCATTTATATTTAAATATATAATTTTTGAGTGAAACATTAAATGATAAAAATCTAAAATCCAAAGAAACAGAGGCATTGGAAAAATTCAAAAGATGTTAAGTAAAGGAAAATATACCCAAATTTCACATAATGGGGGATGTACAATGTAGTGAAAAAGTTAATGTAATGGAAGGTCAATAGATTAAAACATTAAGGAAAATATATATGATAACTTAGTTGTCATACTTTTTAAAATACAATCCTATATTGTTCATTTTGAAACTATAGCTATATTGAATCTTGAGGAATAATCATTTGTAATTATAAATATTGTGTTATGTTTAAAATGTATCAAAGGTATAACTATCCATGGATGGAAATATAATGGATATAAATTCATATATACATTCTCTCTCTCTCTCTCTCTCTCTCTCTCTCTCTCTCCTCTCTCTCTCTCTCTCTCTCTCTCTCTCTCTCTCTCTCTCTCTGTGTGTGTGTGTGTGTGTGGAAATTTTTATTTCAAGTTACTTAAGGATTTAATAATTAATTTATGACATCCATTAAAATACATTTAATAACCACAACAATATGTGAATATGATAAATGTTTTTTAGCAATGTTTTATGTGATACCAATAGATAAATATGGATTATAACAATTGTCTTTATTTTATAAATTTAACATAAATAAATATATGTTAACTATAATTTAAGGTGACTGAAAATGTTTTTTAGAAATTATTACTATGAAACAACTATGTTTAATTAACAATGAATTATATATATATATATATATATATATATATATATATATATATATGTAGGTGTAGAAACTTAAAATTGTAACAAGATCCTTATTTATAGTGTCTTATTCTAAATTTATCATATTTGGAAAACTTATAAATATTGCATGTTTATTGGTCCATCTCAATCCTACAATGTTCCCATTATATCCCTTAATTCTATACTATCTAAAAATATGGATCTAATGTACTAGATAAGCTTGTTAGATGTTACACTATACCCAATTTAATTAATGTATGATTAAAAGACACTATTGTAAGAGGAATCATGTTAAAAAACTAGTTTATATAAGTTACATTAGTAAAATTAGTCTAAATATGATATGTACATCCTCCTAATGGTGAAGTCAACAACTTTCAACTATTGAATTCGAGGTATTTAGGATAGATAAGTCAACGACTAGTTTATGTAGGTGGAATTTATGTAATCATTAGTTTTTTTAGGTGACATCTACAAAAGTTGTGAAGTTTATCCTCTATAAAATACATGAGAATGGGAATAACTAAAAATGTTTCAACTCCATTATAATAGATTTTTTAATATAATTGGAACATTCTGAGAGAGGGGCATATGTACAACCTATTTTGAAGGTATATGACAAAAAAAGAACATGATAAAAAATGTAGTGAGTATATGAATTTGGATTCACATTTTAATTTGTATGTTTGAGTATGTGTTCATGTTGTTTAATTGTTTCCTAGATGTGAGTGGTTGTTCTAGTTGTGTTGATCTTTTATGAAGTCCCTTAGAAGTGCAAAGTAGTTGTGTGTGAAATATTTTGATAGTGTAGGAGTGAAATATTTTTACATAAATACCATTTTTATTAGTAACTTATACATATTTTAAACTCCATAATTTAATGGGAGTGTAAATTCTTCAGCCACAATGTTTTTTTCCTCACCTGGTTTCTCTATGATTCATAATGTGTTTATATGATGCTTTGTGTGATCTTATGGTTTATTTTTTTATGTTTAGTAATTTTCAAATTTAATTTATAACATATTTTAATATCCATTTTTTCATTAAAATTAGCTTATAATAGCCATATACCAATCATTCTTTAATCTAGGATTACAATATTTGTGTTGGTGAAGCTTGCTTTGGACTATCCACCTAGTTTATAGATCACTATAAAGAATTATCTAATAATTAAAAAAAATTACTTATTAGAATCATTGTAATATACATAATATGTGATTAGACTCTACCTTGAAAATAGATTTTGTGTCATCTTCAATTCAAACATGTATTCTACATGGGTCTATCTGAATCAAACATAAGCCTTACATGTGTCTACCCATTTTATCTTTATGGAATTTTATTCTCATTTACATTTATTTAGTGAAAATAATAAGTCATCCACCAATAAATCTCATCAATCCAACCAATTAAATAAAAAATTTATTTTATATATTTTTATTTTTACATATAATATTTATTTTTGTAATAACTTTCAATCATAAAATTTTTATGTCGATCAAATCCTAATCAAACATTAAATATTAAGATGTGAGTTTCAATAATTAATCAAACATTAAATTAAAAAAACTTCTCTATTTTTTATATAGTTTAAATTAAAAACAAAAAAATAATTCATAAACAAAATAAAACCAAACTAAAAACTTTACCCATAGAAAATGCATAGAAAAATCCTATAGGCAACATATATTCACAGTAAAAAAACTAGGTATGTTATGACATGTTATTTTAATAAAAAAATTGAAAATTGAAATTCCTAACATTTATTTTACAATATTTTTGGTGGTTATATTGCAATATTTTCCATTTTAGATACAAAAATAATTACAACCAAAGTAGATTCCAAATAATAAAATCCTAGCTAAATGGTATATGCAGATAAAACCTTAGGCATGTTGTAGTTTTATGTGTTTTTTTTTAAATGACCAATCAATTTTGAAATTACCAATGTTCATTTTTTTTTGGTTTAAAATTTATTTTCAAAATAATATATCAATCAATTCTATCTATATTCTATGTATTTCTTCTTGTTCATTCATTTTTTTTAAGAAGTCTCATTTTCCAAATTTTTAATCAAAACACTCACAAATTTTTTGACAGTCTCACCATTCATTTATGACCTTTTTTTTATATGATTTTTATATCCTTACACATAATATATTAAATATTATTTCAATTATTATATTTTTTAATTTTTTGATTCCATTTTTTTATTATTTTTGTTTTGTAAAAACAAACATTGACTATATGTTACTGAATAATGTTTGGAATATTTATTAAGATCCTAGTGGAAATTTTTGTCAAGATTGAAAGAATTTTTAATATAAATAATTAATTTTAATATAATTTATTCAATTTATTCCCTTTTGGTGTAATTTTTTTCCATCATAGCTATATCAGATAAACACAAAAAATAACTAGAACTGAAACATATTTACAATAAGAAAACCATAGCCAAATTGTAAATCTAGAGTAAAGCCTAGGTATGTTGCAATACATTTTTTTTGTTATTATTTTAAATGAAATATAAAATTTGTTTCTTTAGTTTAATATAATTTTTTTTTTATAAAAAAGTAAATAATAACTATATTTTAAACGTAATCCTTAATGTAATACTTTTCTATTCAGTGATTAGTCATGGGTAGCCATTCAAAAGTTGTTAAGGAAGCATTTTAATTTAGTGTAGAATGTTATACTATACTTCTGATATATTTCAAGGTGGTGAAACTCTAGATAATGAAAATATTTGGTATTTTTGTAAATAGTGAAATAAATCTCTAAAATTTGACATCATTATAGAATGTAAAAAATTAAATATTCATCATCAATGGTTAATAATAAGATCTAAGATGATGATGATCTTTTGTAATAATTTAAGAAATTAAATAATTTAATAATCTCATTGATATACTGTAAATATTCATTTTCGAATAAAATTTCTTCTTATTCTAGTGATGATTCAAAATTTGAAGTAAATGAGAAGCCCATGTCATACCCTCTTCATGCTCATTCCACCAACAATTATGTCAAGGGGGTTATACCAAAATTTAATAATGTTTGAATTATTAAAAATGGAAAATATGGATAATAGGATATAGTTATCTACATAACTATACATGAGTCCCATAAAGGAAACCTTCAATTGACACAATTGTGTTGTTTTGATGATGATCCTAACCTTTACATCCTTCATATGAATTATTCATTTATGAAGAGTATGAAAAAAATATTTCCCATGCATACAGTTTATGGGGATAAAGGGGGAAAGCTTATGCTAAACCATATCTCATATTTTTAAATAAGATATTTAATCATATTTGGAATAATTTGATGATAAAATAGATAAGAATGTTGGAGTGATCAACCAAGGGTGTTACATGGGATCAATTTTTTATGTTCCCACATTGGAGAGAGCAAGTTATTTTTTTCAAAATTGGCAGGAATAAATACATTTTATTATAGAGTTTTGTGATACCAAGCTTAAATCTAGTGAAATTTTCCAAAAATTTTGGCATGTATGTTTTCATATATTTAAAAAAATCTGGTTCATCTAAATAAGCCTCATTGAGCATTCTATATCATGTACATGTTTTGTAATGTTTATAAGATGTTTTCCTTGGATAAACATTTTGTTGTCTACTTTTTTTATGGAGATTCATGAGGATTTTATTGGTAGAGGGATTTTTTTCATCAATGTTGTTAATTGGCATCCACGTGAGGAGTTGCATATAAAAAATGTTATTGATACCAACTAAAATCATTGACAGTATGATATTGTAATTTTTTAATAATGTATTACAAATTTTATTTCATAATTTTTTAATAACAATTTTGATGATTCATATCAATGTATTTTTTAATCTTATGTGCATTAATTTTTGGTATAGATTTTGTTTATTTATATTACTATCATCTTGATTAAAATTTGTTGTCTAACTAGTGAGATTGGGGAAACATTATTTTTCCGCTTTTTATCTACCATTGATGGAAATAAAAAAGTTTTTAATCTTCTATTAATGAATGTTGATGTTCAAATTTTAACTACTAGATTATCTAACTTTATATAATATGGTAGCTATAATGAGTTACCTTCATACCTCTGAGTCTTCAACCAAATTGAGTACATCATTAAAATATTCACCTTTTATCAAACAATGTTTTAAACCACCATAACTATTTTAATATGGTTCACATTGAAAATTTTATTGAAATACCCTATTTATTTGAATGTTTCATGGTTACCTATGAACTTATTATTATGCATCCAGTGCCACATGGTATTTTTAAGTGTAATAAATTGTTGGTATTTTTAAGTGTAATAAATTGTTGTAATAAATTGTTGGAGGTTATGAAAATTTTAAGAAATGAATTTTATATAAGTGGTCAATGTTCTTTGATATATTTCATGTAGCTTCAAGTTCCACTGATTAGACCCAACCTCATATCAAGTGGCATGTCAAACCAAAATCCAAATTTAAATGTCTTAATAAGATTCTAAAACCTCATTTTACTGTATAATTTTCATGGGATGTGAATCAATGCAACCCATTATATATTCATTGAGGACAAAGGATGAATACAAGTGGCCCCTTTTTAATATTGTAATGAGAGCGTTTATTACTAGATGAATTCATACATCATATTTTATTTTGAAATATTTATTACAATAAATGGATCTCAAAATGTGACATATTACATTGTTAATTTATTTAAATTGATAAAATATTTTTAAGTTTGTGGAGATGTCAAAATGTATTTGTAAAGAAAATTTGAAATATCTATTCTATGAACTATAATGCTTTATCTTAAAGTTTTGTTAAATTATAGTTATAGTAAGTTTATTTAAATTTGTAGATTTTTTTAATCCTTATTTTGATTTAATAAAATAAATTTAATAAACACTAAATGATTTAATATATTCATATTTATAAAATATATAAAATTTGATTGTAAAATAAAATAAATTGAAGAAATTGAAATGAGCTATAAATAATAACTTTCAATAAAATATGAAATCCTAGTTCAAAATTGACTTATGTTGAATTTTATGGTTAATTTTTGATGTTTAAATAATTATAATTATATTTGAAATGTTTTACACATAAAAAAATAATCTTACAATGCACTAGGACATAGTCACACTAGGGTAGATAAGAGGGTTTTGTGTTCCATTTTATTTTACTACAACCACATTTGTGTTGATTGTGCACATGACTTTTTTAATTATGTACCAGTGCCTATTAGAGGTTGACTATTAGCTATTTTTGGGTGTTTATTTGTCTTAAAAAATTACTTGCAATGTTAAAACCTTGTCTACTTCACATAAATTGAATATATATTAAATGCAAAGGAGGGAAGTGATGAACCAGAATAATTTTACTATTCTAATAAAACCACATATAATATAAGTGTTGCCTACATAGCCAAAATGGCCTTAATAAAATTTAGTTATCCCACTTAGAGTGAGTGTGTGAATCTTGATACTTGCACTATATGGAAAAAAATAGTAAATTAACTTGACTTCTTAACAACAAATACCCTTAACCTGAAATAAAATAGCTTCATACTTGGACTATGAATACTAGAATAAATAATAAATTTAATTGGGAATAATATAAATATTTTGATCAATGTGTAGTGGTTTTTATAGAGAGTTATTTTTTTAAATTTATTGGTTATAAAGTTGAGTGACCTTCGATGTGTTTATATAGTGGCAGATGTATAATAGTTTTGTTAACCAAATTTCCTAAAAGAATAACAGAGATAACATGAAACATATAGAATTTTAAAAGTAACAATTGGAGTTATGAGATAAGTCCACACTAGTGGAAAAGGATAGGATGTGGCCCTATCCAACATAGTGTAGTCTTTTCTAGGAAAGACAAAGATTGTTGGAACTTAGTTAATAGGATTATGTATGTAGAACAGGGATGTTTGCATATTTTTTATAGTAATTAAAAGATAATAGTATAATATTAAATTAATTAATAGATATTTAAAGTTAACAAAAATTTGAATATGATAATTAAGGTATGAATGTTAGGACTAAACATTGTTAAGCACATAATGGTTAAATTTGAATGTGTACATTTTCCCTCTATTTATTCTAGTGATGTAATGGAATGCAATTAATAGATTAAAGGAGATGTCTACCTAAGTGTGTATATACACATTATATTTTGATGTGAAGATTGATTATGTAATGTGCCTTAATGAAAAACCAACAACAATGCCACTAAAATTATTTATTGTCCATATTTGACATTGAAAATTTAAAATTTTATATTTGAGAAAAGAGAAAATAAATAATACACTTGAAAGAGCATGAAAAGTAATTGATGAGTAATTTGAAAGTGGATAAGTGTGACACTTTGTTGAGGCATTTGGAGAAATTATTAACCTATGGTGAAATTGAGAGTGTTAAAATCTTAATTATGAAAATTAGTGAAATCCATTGAGTCAAAAAGATTGTATGCTCTAACTCTCATATGAATGTGTAGAGTATTGTAGAATGGTTTTAGTAGAATAAGAAGGGGTAGAACAAGAAAATGTGGCTCAATGTATTGAAACCATATATGTTGAGTGTAATTATAATTTAACATGGATCAATTTCAAAATGAGATGAATCACACCATTACAGACGGTTGAAAATTTTCTACCTTTGAAAATTTTGAAATTTTAAAAAGTGAAATTTGAAATTTACAATATAGTAACATGAACCTGAATGATATCAAGCTCATTATATTTTTTCTCTATTGATATAAAATCTCAATTCAAATTTTTACTATTTTAAACATGTAAATATTTTATGGATGCATACATATATGTATAAAATATATGTGAATCTTTACCTGAGTAATTGTAAGAATGAGTGCACATGCATGTCATATGCCCCCATATTTTGAAAATTATAAACCATACTATAATTATTTATTTTTATAGTCATTAGTCTAAAAAAAATTATCATGAGGGATTCATTTCTTAAGGTAAGGCCATTGTGATTTCCCCTTTTAAGATGAGGGATGTATCTTAAAAGTTATTAATATCAAAAGAAAAATTATAGGATATGTGAAAGAGATAATCATGTAGTAGTATGTGAAAATTTTAAATGTACTATATCATAATATTGAATATAACATTAAATTGTGTATGAAACATGTATTAGAGAGATATAACATTGAGCCAAATAAGTAGCATGTGAATGATATTTATCATGGATAAAAAAATAGAAAATAGAAGTGGTGCATGATAGGGATCACGACACCATATTAAAAAGCAATGAATATACAAGTAATATATCAAAATATCACACAATATGAGTAGAATTAAACAAACAAGGCCCAAATTCCACATACAAGACACATATGAATCCCACTTTATAAAATAAGGCCAAGGGCCACACTCAAAGGGCATGATGATGCCATATAAGAAAGAACATGTATATGTTACACACACAAGGCAAAGAGCCACACAAAATAAGAAAGAAAATCTTAACTTATCATGTATTAAAGTAAAAATTTGAAAATAAACATGTAAAAAATGAGGCTACTCTACATTAACCTTATGTATCAATATCATTATTAGAAAATAGTATATTCATGTAACACAATGTAAAATATGAGTGAGTATAAAAACTATTGTATGACACATATCTCATCATGGTATAAATACTTAGATATATATAGTTTGTTCAAATGATCATGAAGAATAAATATATGTCCCTATCTTAGAAAGGTTTTTTAGGTAAAATGAAAGCCTGACATCAAATAACTATGTAATAGTGTGTTCTATATTACACTCACATACCTTATAAAAAAACATTGTCTATTTTAAAATTGAAATATACCATGTACCTAGCATGAAATAAATAACATATTGGAATAAGTGACTTCACAACATAAGACACTTGCAGGTCTTGTTTTTTTATTTTTGAAAATATTTTTATTTTTTTAATGTTTGAAATATTTGCTTTTTTCTTTGAAATTTTGCAAGATTGGAATTTAAAAGATTTGAAAAGTAATAAGAAGCAAGATTTGTAAATTTAATAAATTAGAGGTATTTGAATAATCTAAAACAAGATGATAAATTATAGTGCTTCACTAAGGTAGGAATGAAATATGCCCCTAATGTTTGTGTATTTGAATTATAATTATATAGTGAAAATAATGGATATTTAGATAAGGAATGTGCATTGAAAGTATTGTAAGGGATAGAAAAATGATCATATAAGGGATATAATAAGTAGAAACAAAGTAAACATCAAGTTATGTAAAAAGGAAAATATGTAAATAACAAATTAAGAGAATTATGTTGATCATGGTCTTGAGATGCATTGATTTCAATTGATATCAAGGTGATCTTGGTACATAATGAATTAATGACAAAGTGATAGGTTCCAAGTGGATTTGAGAGTACATATCATGTGTGCAGGTCTTTAAGGTGATTGACCATGTTTTAATGGTCATATGAGAGGTCAAAAGTGCTTGGGGAACTTAAAGAAGTGAAATGAATCCATTGGAATAGTCTTGTTAAGGTCTAGGTTATCCCAGTCATCTTGGTAGAACTTCCTAAGTAATTATATTGATGATGTTATCATTCACACATGTGAAGGTTTCAAAAGAAATTAGTCACATAGGTTTATTCAGATTTGTGTCTAGATAACATGTTTCAAATTATAGGTCTTGATATGATGTCTATCAAAATTTGTGGCAATTTAAAGCTGGTCTCCTAGGGAGATTTCACTAGTTTCCATACTCAGCCAAATTTGCAATATCAAGTGACCATCAAAAATCAAACATTTTATTTTACAAAGGAAAACTAATTTATAGTATTTTATTTATATCTTTTGATAATAGATGAATTTTATGGTGGTGTAAAAATAAAAGTGGTATAGGATTTCAAGGTAAATCTAGGAAAATTGACTAGCAGGTTTGACTAGTTATACAATTAAATTTATTCGACATGAGAGTTGATTTTTGTTGATTGTGTTTTTTATGAATAAACTAGGGTACAAATAAATGATTTTATAAGTCAAAATATTGTTCATAAATTGTTGGTATAAAAATAAAAAAATAATTTTAATCCATTTTGATCATCCTCAAAATGATTTAGAGTTTTGAATATTTGTACAAGTGTAGTTATTGTAGGTCAAAGTTGAATTTTGTTCATTGTAATTTTTGTAAGTTTGAGTAGGATTCTTGAAGTGGTGTTTATGAGACTTTGAAGGATTAATGAAGGTTTATTATATATTTTATGATGTTCCTAAGGTATTGATATTTCCATATATATGTGGATTGTGATTGGAAAAATTATATGCAGTTAGTTTGAGCATCATTTGTGAAGATACTAGTTTTGGGCTAATTAGGCCTAATAGGTCTTTTAAGGCTTAATGGAGGTTTTAAAGTATGATCAAATTATTTTTTGTTTATTAAGAATGGATAAAGATAACATAGGATGAAATTAAATTGTATTAAGTGTTTTGGTTCATTGGTAAGGTCCATATATACCATAGTGGCTCAAGGTGTTTCATGAAGGTGAATTAGGTCTCCATGGGACCTATTGAAGGCTTGAGGTCTAAAAGAGGTTTCATAATGTATGTGAGTAACTTATAATATTGCTTGAATTGTTAGAAATATATAAGGCATGGATGATGTTGTGGTAAATTTTTTATAAGGGTTCCATCTTTGGTTAAGGTCTATTGGTATCTAAGTGTAACATGTGGCCTAATGAAGGGTTAATTACTTAGGTCTTACTTAAGCCTAGTGTGTTGTTTTGAGCCATTTAAAGCATGGACTATCTAATGAGTTAATGTATATTGTATGTAATTTGTATAAATGTATATTTTTATTTTGATCCAAGAATGTAAAGTGTTGTGGCTAATAAATATTAATTTGAGAAAGAATCATGTATATGTAGAAGGTTATTTTTGCCTCATTATGCCAGTTAGACAATTAGAGAGTGAATAAAATGGTATGAGAGTTTTAAAAAGTGTGTTAGGGCATGAAAAAAAAAATAATAACATGATTAACATGCCATGAATATATGATAGTGGTGATGAAGGTAATCATTAAGTTTTTGTATTGATTCAAGGCATGATTAGGCCTAGTTTGTCTAGATGACCTAAAGTGAAGAAGTGTTTTGATTATATGTTATAAGAGTAATGAATAGGTTGTATATGATTGATATTAATGAAGTTTCAAGACTTTATTTACATATAATGATATAATATTGTGAAGGATGAATGACCTCAAGGTCATGAGCATGTGTATGAGGGTTATATGCCAATGTAAGAGGCAAATTTGTGTTTGTATGAACTACCATCAGTTTTATGAGGTATAAAGGTAGGTTTTAGAGTTTTAGATAAATATAATTCCATCATAAGGTGTATAATACATCATATCAAAGATGGATATCATTTTGGAGGTGATTAAATTGGTGCTTGATCATCTAGGGGGTTGTAGCCTCCTTGCTAGTTGGTGCTTGTCCAAATTGAGGGGTAGGTGCTCCTTAATAAATTAGTGATAATATAAATTTAATAAATAATTTTATAAAATTGTATTCAAAATATTTTTTCAAGTGTGTTTTATCCCCCATGAGGGTTTCCTACATAATCCATATGTTATGTGCTTTGATCTTGCATTATTTTCTTGTTCATTACAATGAATGATATATATACTTCATGAATGATTATTTTGAATGGTTAAGAGTTTTAAGAATTGAAATTTAAGTTTATTTTATTGCATCACTAATTCACCCCACCTCACAGTGATTTTTATTCTAAAAAATTGGCCCAACTAATGGGTTGGGAGGAAGTATGAGGTTGTGTCCAACCAAGTATCTCATTAAGAAGAAGCACATATGTATACCCAATTATATGGTATGGAGTGAATAAATGTGAAGAGGAAGTTTCAATTGTAGATACCTTTGGATTTGAATAGGAATCATAAGTTTTAATATAACCATCTAAATCGCTACTTATATACCCATGTAAACCTATTTCCTTATGTATAGTAGGAAAATATAAAATTACTTGTACATGTGGTGAATCAAATTGAATAACCTATGGTGCCTTAGGAGATAAAGAACTATTTTGAGGTGTTGATTTATATGTAGGATAATGTACCATGTTCTTTGGAATTAATTAATTATGAGCATGTGTAATTATATCATGCTCATATATAAATAGAGAAACTAATTTTGTAATATCCTATTGAATAATGGAATTATGATCTCAATAGTTATGAAAACTATTTCATTACCATGTTTCTCAATGTATGTGTCAACCAATTATTTTGTAGGAGTAAATATCATTTTATCTAAAGAATACTCATATCAAATTACTGGAATTTTGAATACTTTATTAACATAAATATATTTAAGACATTCATGAAATGTATAAAGTACAACTCAAATATTTTATATCCAAGGGAATTAGAATAGAATATCAAAGATCCTTGTATTTTGTAGAACAAAGAATGGGGTGGGAACTATGATATTTTACACTTGTAAAGGTATTACTATATGACAAAGAGTATCTTGTGTATGCTATAAAATTATTTGATAACTCTATAATTATCATATAAATCTTTCCTAGTCTAAAAAAGAGAGTGGAGGAATGTTTTGGTTCATTAATTTTTGCTTGAACCATTACCTATCATAACATTATACATGGATTTATTGTAAACATATACTTAAATAAAGAGTGAATCACTTATATTTTAATCATCATTAACAACTTAATTATCATAAAATCTGATCATAGGGTGTGATGTTTACTTACTTATAATTATACCAATAATTATATCAAGTGTATTTCTATATGTATAAGGAGGAGGATAAGCATTGCATGCATAATTGACTTTAGAGTTAGCCTTGTTATCTTTTTATTCATGATTTATAAAAGGATCTTCAAAAAAATTTATATTTCAATTGCATTAGATTGTGGCTTAGCCTCTTTAGTAGGTTTGATAATATAAATAATTTTATCATCAATGATATCTTAAATATTGAGCTTGAGCTTGAAACATCTATTTTTCAAATTCCTAATATAACTATGGTAGTGATAATATGTGTCACTATTATATGGTAGTCATAATATATGTTTTGATTATATGGTAGTCACAATATGTGATGCTATTAAAAAAATTAGATTGTGGTTTAGACATGTCTAATTCTAATTTTTGAGGATGACAGATTAGATTGTATTCAAGTATATTTTGAAACAATACATGAGGAGGGGATGGTAAAATTAAGAATATTCTCCTTATTGGAGCTATTAAGTGAAGTTGTTGTGTTGGTTATGAGATAGAATTAACCATAATATTAGTTTTTTTATTAATTTAATTAAATTTGATTTTATAATTTGTCTTGATTTGAAAATTTAACATTTAAATTATAAATAAAATTTTAATTATATTTGAGTTTGTTCAAAGTAATCAATTTGACCTCGTACTCTTTAATTGTATGGAATATCTCATCAAAATATTTGAAATTATCAAACATAATTAACTTTTAGAGTGGAGATACGAAACTTTGACTGAAGATATCTTTGAATTCATTATTAAAAAAATTGATTTATCATTTTTAATAACATAGGATTAGAACATATTCACTAATTAGTTCATTATACCCTTGTTTGATATTTTCAATTTGAGCATATGATAGGTTTTCACCAATGTTATAAAAGTTTGATAAAAATTATTTTCTAGTAGATTGAAAGCCTTTACTGATTTGAAAGAAAGATCATAAAAACATCTAACAACATATTCTTTGATACTTCTTGGAAAGAGCTTTGTCAATAAGTTTTTATTATCTACAAAGTATATAAAGGTTGCATTGAATGCACATAAATGTTGTTCATGATCACATTTTATTTCACATAAGTTAACATTAGGAACTATAAATACAAATAGTAATAGATCACATGCAATTTTTAGTGCCAAAGGATTATGCAATAATGAACATGAATCCATGGAGGGGCTAGTATGAGAAAGAGTTATATCAAGATGCGAGAGCTTACATTGTAAGGAAAGAACTATATGATCAATAGTATACTTTTTATATATGATTTAGGGAATATAAATAGATTAATTAGGCATAGACATGGACAAATTTTGTAAACTAAGTGATGTTTTCAAACCAAAAGATGATACTATATAAGTAACTGGATGTTTGTAAATAGGAATGGATGTTATAATGGAATTGAAAACCTTGGAAATAATATCTTTGGCAAATTTATTTTTTTCATATCTAGTGATAGATAAAACTTATTCAATATTTTATAGATTTGTGTGAATATGTTCCATAAATTTTGCTTTAGTATTCCCATTAAATTTTCCTTGAGCATTGAATTTTTTATGGAGGGTCATAATGCACCCTTCAAGAGGGTGTGGAGTAAGCAATGAGAGATATTTTAGAGTTGAATATTTGAGGTGTAACATATATTTTTTCTTGTTTTTAAGTCATTTAATATTTGATAAAATCTATTTTTGATGGTGTTCTCATTGGAGAATAATAATGACATGATATAGTAGTGCAATAATCAAAAATAGAAAGGCCAAGATATTGGACATTATCTAGTATATAGTTTTTATTAATTTGACATTGAATATATGTAAGAACATAATTAATATCATGTTGAAAAGTAATACAATAGTTGAAAATGTATTTCATAATACTATATAACACATGAAATAAACATTCATTCATTCATCCTATAATGAATACAATATAAGAGAAAAACAAGGTATAAAGGGTATCTAGGCAAGGGTTTGAATTATTATTTGGCCTATAAAATATAATTTCTCATTCATAGATTAGTGTTAGACCAATAATTTAGATCAATTACCATAGAGGCTAAACTATCCTTGTATCCCACTATCCTATCTCTAAGGTATGGTGAAAGTAATTTCCCCATGTGATACACTCCTCTCAGGTGCACCACAAATCAAACAACTATATATTATTCCTATGGTGTAAATAACTAATCCTAAGCATTTGAAATATATCATAAGGTATAGAGAAATTAAAATCCATGTATCATGTTATTTAGGACCTGTATATTGGGATAGTATCCCTAACTTCGTGGTGTTAGTAAATAGGTCACCACTTAGCCACAAAATATAGATCTCTATGTATTTTTATAACTACTAAGAAAATGTTGCTAAAAATAAGAAACAAGTAATGGAAAATAAAGAAAAAAGAAAAGTCAATGTTTTTTGTGTATAAATCTAAACATATTACAACTTGAGGTCAAAAGAAATGATTCAATGTTAGATATTATCCAAGGTGATAAAGTAAATTATTTGTTGTTGGATTAAGATCTAATCTTGAAGAATAATGGACTGTGGTTGTGGATTTATATCCAGAATTGAAGGTATTTTAGTTTTATCAATTGGAAAAAAATTAGATGAAATTCAAGGACGAAAATTAAGAAATCAACAAGTAGATTTCCAGAAAAAAGGGTTTACCAAAATATTTAATGTTATTTTGATTTAATATAATAAATATAATAAAAACTAAAATTTTGAATCTAATTCACATTAACATAATATACATAATTTAAATATAAAATACATTAAATTATAGTAATTAAGATGAGTTATAAATTATAGATGTTAATGAAATATCTAAATTGAGATCAAAAATGACTTACATTTATTATGTTGGCATATCATTAATGTTTAAATAAATATAATGATATTTGAAGTGTATCACACCTAAAAATATAATCCTACAATTCATTAGGATAAGGACACACTATGGTATACAAGAGTACACTGAAGACTTAATTGTTTGACTACATCTGCATTTATGTTGACTTGAAAGTCATGTTTCTCCTTGGGTACCTACATTTTTTAGATGTTGTTTGATGGTTTTTTATGGGTGTTGAGTTTTCATGTATAATTAATTTAAATTTAAAACCCTAGTTATTACACATTAACCAAATAGACATTAATTTAAAATGGTGGAATTGTGTAAGGGTTATAGCTGAGCTATCCTAAAAAAATCATGTGTAATATAAGTGTTTCCCATATAGCCCAAAGGGCCTTAAACTAATGTTTTTATCCCACCTAGAGTGAGTGTGTGAATATTTAAACTTGAACTATATTGATGTAGATAATAAACTTACTTATATTATTGATAATGAATACCATTCACATTCAATAAAAATAGTTTGAATACTTAGCTTAAGACTACTAGAATAAATTAAAACTTGAATATGGAAGAATATGACTATTTTTCTCAATGTGTAGTAGTTTGTATAGAGTGCATTTGTAAATTTTTGAGTTATCGAGTTGAATGGACTTTGATGTTTTTATATAGTTTTAGATTTATGATATTTACATTAACCAACTTTACTAAAAGTGTGGGAGGTATGACATGAAACATATTGTGTTTGAAAAGTAACCTTTATAATGTGAAAGACAAGGTGAGGATGTGACCCTTTCCAACCTAGTGTGGTGTTGTCTAGAAAGGTCAAAACCTATTAGAACATGGATGACAAGAATATGTAAGCTGAATAGGGATGTTTGAATTATATTTTTAGTAGTTTCAAGACGAGTAGAATAATGAAGGCTCTCATAGAGATTTCAAGTTAACAAAATGATGAATAGGTCAAGTAAAGTAATGGTGTCAAGACTAAAAATTGGCTATTATTTAATGGTTAAATTTGAGAGTCGACACTATTATTAACTCTTAAAATAAGTTTTTTTTATATAAATTCTTAAATTATATTTGTTTAAAATTTAATAAAATATAAATGTTTTATAATAGAAGGTTATTATAATTATAAATAAATTTATTCATCTAAATACATCAAAAATATAGTATTATGCCATGTTTTCAAAGATTGAAGGACATCATCTCATTTATAAGTAAAAAATTTAAGTAGCACTATATTAAGATTATTATAATGATGACCAAAAACATGAAATTATATGTATATGCATATTTATATAGATTAAAAGACATAGAATAAAAAATCTCTGTCATTCAAGATTCAATAGAATTGACTCAGTATCAAAACAAATCATATTTTTAATAGGATTGTGTATTTTAAAAAGATTTATAATCAAGATAAAATTTATATATAAATATCCATCATCAATGTGTTAATGATGCCCCCAATGTTTTATTATGTGGACCTTGAATTATATTTCCTTCTTTGCTATAATGCGTATCCCTTAATCTATGGCCCTAAAGATTATTTTACATTAGTTCCATTTTTTGAGACTTTTTTATCATATTTGTTTATTTTATTATTAAACCACCATTTTTTAATTTAAATGTTTCACTTTATAAGCTCATTTTTCAATCTCGATGGATGGATCCTCTAAAGTGTTCACTATTTATTTTATCACTACATCACTTTCTTGTATTTTTAGTTCCAACTATTTTTTTTTAATTTCATTATAGATATTTCCAATCCATCTATATTTTGTTATTTTTATCTAAATAGTTCATACCTATATACCATTGATTTAGTAATAATAAATTAAAGGATATAAAATTTTATTTCCAATACATAATACTTGTTCTCATATGCATTCCTATACAATATCATTAGCCATATATGTTACACTTTCCTCCAACTTGGTTATTATTATGTTTTTATATTCTATGGTTTTATTAAGAAGTGAAATAAGTTACTTTTTTTACCTTTAATTTTTTTTTATCAAATTATGTTCTAATGCCATCATGTTTTTTCTAAAACTCATCATGTGTATTGTATTGTCTAGCATCCACCCTTTTGACATTAATTTACATTTTTTCCATGCAATTATTGAGAGAAGAATTTTATTCCCCTTGAAATTTCACTTTTGATTTCCATTTTATAATATTTTCTTCAAATTCAATTACTTTTTCTTGCATTTTTCCTATCATATCATCTTTTTATTCTATACATTTCTTAAAAGACAATTTTTTCTCCTGCAACTCCTTATTCACCCAAAGAAAACTCAATATTCTAGTTACTTCAATATTTTCACTTGAAATTTACATAATTTTTATTTTTTCATGATTTATTAAAATATGCATGAGATAAGGGTATATTATCTCCTCATAGTCACTATTACTCTATTACGTCACAACTATTTTTACATAGGAAAATAATCTTACATAATAATAATAATAATAATAATAATTATTATTATTTAAATATTAAAAAGTACCAAAATCAATATATATATATATATATATATATATATATATATATATATATATATATATATATATTCCTACCATATCGGTATTATCACTCCATGGAGAGGGTAGATTTCCACTCAAGTAACCATTATTTTATGTTATTACTTTTATTACTCTTTGGCATCATACATGTCAAAAAATACACAAGTAAAATGATTTGTCCTAGACAATTAATGTTGACTCCTTGAACCTCTATCTTTCCATCTACAAAGTCTTATTTTACAATATAAATGTAGTTTTATAAAAATTGGTGAAACTCATTTTCATTGGCATATAAAACCATCATGCAAGAAGAAGTATAAATCAACCCTAATTATCATATAATATAGTTATTTCAAAATATGAATTAGTGCCCTACCACTTTATCCTTTTCTAGTGGTGGTAGCCCTATTTTTATTTTATTATATTTTATTTCATTCATTAGTGGCACTATAGTGATTTTATCCATCTACTTGTTATTTTTATTTTTATTTCCCTTTTATTCAAAACAAAAACTGATCCTAATCAATGATTTGCCTGACAGCTTCACATTAACTTATAGTATCTCCATGTGTAAAGGGAGATTAATATTTATTTAAATTCACATGTATAAATAATTGGAATCAAGTGAACTTTAACAATATCTTCAAAGAAATAGATATAATGGAACCAAAGTTGGAAGCCATCAACTAGATTGTCATGGCATTGGGTATGGATGCAAAATTTTATAAAGTAGAGAAATCCATTTTGGCAAAACTTTATAAGCTTCATATAAGAGAGGAAGTGTACTAGAAAAGAAATTAATAGGATTCATGGATTGAAGAGGGGGATAAGAAAAAAAAATTCCACAACTATACCTAGGCAAAGGGATCAACCAATCATGTTTTGAATATTTTTTCAAGGGATGGGGTCTTTTTGGAAATTAATTTAGGGATAAGAAAGGAGGTAGTAGGTTTCTTTGAGAAATTGATATGATATACTAAGCCCTATTTATTGAGTGCACATGAAAACAGTTTGAACCAATTCCATAAGTTGGTTTTAAACCAATAGAATGTGAAGTTGATGGTTTCTTTCTCTAGTGAGGAGATGTAGTCATTGGTTTTCTCCATGGATAGAGACAAGTCTCTAGGGCCTAATGGTTTTCTAGTGATGTTTTTTTAGGATTTTTAGGAAATTTTAGGGGATGATGTGGAGATTATGGTGAATGAATCTAGGTGGAAACATAAAGTGATAATATTAATAATACCTTTATCTCTCTAATTTCGAAAGGGGAGATGCAAGCCACTTTTAGTGATTTTAGACCTATTTCTTTATGTAACACCATCTCTAAATCAACTACAAAGCCTTTGGAGTTAGATTAAAACCCATTATTCATTCCATAATTTACAATGGGTAGAGGGACTTTGTTTTGGGTATAAAAATTTAAGAAGGGATTATAATCACATATGAAGTGATATATTCACTTCTTGGTTATTAGTAAAATGGCATGATTAAGAAATTAGATATCAACAATGATTATGATAGAGTGAATTGGATATTTTTGACCAAAGTTATAAAAAACATTGGATTTGATAGATAATTGTGTAATTGGGTATTTAGCTACATTTCCATTCCTAGTTTTTGGTCCTTGTCAATGGAGAACCAACATGTTTTTTTGGAAACTTAAAGAGGATTAAGGAAAGGGGACCCTTATCCCTTTTTATTTTTATCATAATGGTAGAAGATTTGGATAATCCATCTCATGGGAACTTGATTAATGTATATTTAAAGGTATAAAATTATAAAATGGAGTGGATAGTGTCACACATCAACAATTTTTTTATGACACAATGTTCTTTGGCTCTACCAATGTTTAAAAGGTAGCTAGGGTGAAACATATTTTGCTCAGTTATGAGGAAGTTTTTAATTAGATAGTAAGTGTAACCAAGTTGGAAATTTATTTTGTGATTGTGTAAATGTAATTTCAAGTTCACATTGTTAATATTATTAATTTCAAGATTGATAATATTCTAGCCAAGTATTTAAGGGTCCCTCTCTTTGGTGGGAATGGTAATGTGAGACTGTGGGATAACCTTATTTCATCCTTTCAATATAGATTAGAGGAGTTTAAATGAATATGGTTATCATTATATATAAAAATAAAATTGATAAAATTGGTTTTTTGTGTCCTCTTGATTTATATAATGTCAATTTTATCTCCCCTATCAAGGTGCTTAAATAAATCAATCAGATCATGAAGGATTTCTTATGGAAAGGAGTTGTGGAAAAAAAGAAAGTTCCCCTTTTTAAATGGGATAGATTTTTTCTATTATATCTTAGTAGAGGGGAAATTATTAATAATATATCTTTACAAAACATAGCTCTTGGGGCTAAGTTAGTTTGTGGCATGGTGTCTCAATTGCGTGCTTTATGGAATAAACTACTAAAACACAAGTATTTTGGTAATTGTTATTAAAAAAATATCATATATGTGTAGAATCATCCTAAAGGTTTAAATATATAGAATTGAATTTTAAAATGTCATCATGTCATTGAAAATAATGTTTCTTTGACAATAAATAATGGGCACTTAGCTAATTTTTGGGGAGAGTCATGGAATGGACATAAGCTAGTCTAAGAAGTGCCAGGTTTGGATGACGAAACATCTCTTTTAACTAAACTATAGGGAATTAAGATGTGTAATTATATTTAACCTCATGTTTGGGCTAGGATGATCAAGTGAAAGTGTAAAAAGTTGTAGGATTTCACATTCCAAATAGGCAAAAAGAATATTTTCTAGCATTTTGGTTAAAAAGGATTTATTTTATTAATTAAATATATAACTCTATACACTAGGTTGCTTCTAAGTATGAAAATTATTATATTAACTTGGGATATAATGTATCTGTAGCAAGTATGGTTTACATAAGGTTGGTGACTTCACATGGTTAGAAATAAAAAATAAAATTCTAACCTTTGATAGATTTTAGAAGATTGGTTTGAAATGTCCATTTAAATGCTACTTGTGTTTCTCAGATGAAGAAGATGTTAATCATCTCTTTTTTTGGATGTCCCTTTGTTTCTAAATGTTTAAATTTACTTTTTGCTAAGCTTGGGTTGAGTTAGGTTAGTCTAAGATCTCTCTTGGAGGCTTTTTCTTCCTGGATGAAGGGGCATAAAAAGAGTGCCTTTGCCTACCCTTGGGTGACTTTCCCATCCATATTAATATGGACTACATGGAAATAAAGAAGTCAAATAGTTTTTTAAAACAAATAATGTCTTTTAAAATAAATTTTATGCATAAAGGAGTGGTGGCACACTTTTTGGTTGGGACAAGTAGATTATTGTTAGCTAACCATTGATAAAATCTCCCCACATTAATGGGTCAGGAGTATCTGGTAAAAAGGTTCAAAAGTAGAATAGTGTTGATTTAATTTTTCCTCCCCTTAGAATCTTTAAAATCAATTTTGACTAGGCATCCCAGGGAAACCCTAGAGCATTATGGGTAGGTTGTATCATATGAGATTGCATTGGATCTTTGATTCATGTACCTTCTTTAAAATTAATATTGACAAAACTAATAATGAAGTGGAGGCTCAAGCAATGTCCTTGGGAATAAATACGGTATTTCAGTGTGGCATTTCTAAATGGATCATTTAAGGGGAGTCTATGTTATTAATATAGGAATTTCACAAGAGACATGCATGTGTGTGGCAAATCCAAAATATTCTTGGGTAGGCTTGGGATAATCTGATCATTTTTACATTTTGGGAAAATAATCATTGTTACCATGAAGCAAATTTTGAAGTACATTTTATGTAAAATCAAGGTATTGATTAGGGTGATGACTTTGTTAGTGATAACTCTTAGGTTGTGTGGCCTATGACCCCATTGCTTCTAATTACTAAACACATGAGTTTTTTATTAGAATGATCAGAGGCTAGTTGTTAATTATTTCAATTTTATAGATTTAATAATTTATGTTTATACCAAATTAGTTAGTATCATATCATTGAGTATTCAACTCATGGTAAGTAGGAATTGTGATTGTCATTTATTTCCCATTTACATTGCCTGTGTTTGGTGTTTTTTGTGAGTTTTGTAGCTATCTAAAGAAAATCCTTGCTTCAAATTTTGTAGCAGTGGATAATTTCATGTAGCTATCTCAAATTGATCCTTTGGTGAGGGTGGATGTGGAGTGTTAAGATATGTATTTTGAAGGATCGGTGAGTGATTTTAAAATTAATCTTGTCTTTGTAGTGCATGTAGGTCAAATCTTGGATGCCATAAAAATAGTGATGGGCTATATTTTCATAGAAACACCATTCAGGGTGAAGGTGAATTTGGATCTGTCATCTCTCTTTCTTGGGAATTTATTATTAGTAATGGAAGACATGGAACTTATCAATATGATGGTAGAAGGGATGATTAAGCTTAAGTATTGAGTAAGGTTAGTAGAATTTATTGTAGGCTTCCCTGTCAAAATTAAATTCAATCATCTAATTTTAGGTAGGGAAATAACTAGAATCATTCCCTTATCCATGTTTAGGGAATTAGAGGTTCATTTGGAGAAATTTTTGGCCTTTTTGGAATAAATTTAGGATCTCTCCAGGTTACTAAAGAATTCAGGAAAGTGTATCCATATGTTAAACATTATATCCACGAGGTCCCCCATACCATCATTAAGGATGATGTTAGCTTATCATTCCTTGGCTCATGTGTGGAACATAGATCGACTATTAACTAGGCTCTTTAGGTGTGGTAGGGTCTTCCCAACCCCTATGCAAGATTTATTTAAGGATATTCAGCTGGATAATATGGAGATCATGGATGCTAAGGATGATATAGGTTCAACATCAAGGAGTGTATTAGAGTGTAGTAAACAGGTGGTCTTAGGTTTACTAGCTATAGTGACACATGATATAGGGATAATGCATGGTGCTATTTGTGGTTTGATTGGTCTTGTGGTGGTAGAGGATAATTGGGAAGTCTCTCCCAGGGGGAGTATCTTGAAATTATTTTCTTTTCCTTTAGTTGGTATGGCTAGCTTTTGAGGTTTTTGGGCTACTGATGGATCCTTATGTATTATTTTTTGCATGGTTTATGTTGGTCTATTTTAAATTTAGTAGGTATATACTTGGTCTTATTTTAGCATGGACCTATGATGACATTTTTGTAATTCTCATTGATTTGTGTATTTTTTCAAGGAAAATGAGGTTTTTTGGCTTGAAATGTACTAAAAGTTAGGGTACCTTTTCAACCCTCAATTATCTATAAAAAAATTATAACTTTAAATTTATTTTAGATGCCACACAATGTACACTATATAATATTATATTTTCTAGTTGGCTATTTATAAATAAATCATATAAATATAATTCATGGCTTGTACATATTCATCGATAGGAAAATTCATGTTCTATATTACATCAATATTGTGTATTAAAATATTGTATATCATATTAGCCTACTAGGTTTTACATATTTTGATAATAGAATACATGTTACGATCTCTTAAATTTTGTATTAACATATTTTTTAATAATATAATATTCACTTATAGGGTAATACATAATGAAATCTATAAATATGTAAGCCTAATATACTAGATCACAACTTATATTATCCTAATAGTGAATATGAATACTATTATTTGGTAGATGAATACATGGCATGTGATTTGACAATGCCATATTTTCTTATAGTGGACATAAGTGAAATCACTATGAAATTATTTTTATGTTTATGAATGCTCATAATACTTATGTGTTTTAAGTCCCTTCAAATTGGATGACCATCTTACTAATACATATTTACAATAAATATTAAATTAATGATGCTAATTGGTATTATGAATAATTATTTAAGTAGGTCACCATAATTTAGTTTAAACATTTGGTGAAAGGAATCCATTATTAATTACTAGATCATGATGCCATTAGAAGTAAGAATTAAGTCAAAACCCAATAGTAAGGAAAGAAGCCATTGTAGTAGTCATGTTGAAGGAAGTAGAAATCATGTTAAAGAAATCCCTTCTACTAGATCGATCATCATGTTAAATAAATTCTACCTAGAGGATCCAGTGGAAATAATAGGCCACTAACTACAAGGTGAAATATGAACTTATTCAAAGAGGAATAAACTAAAAAACATCCATAAGACCTATATATTTTCATCATTAGTGGCCCTCATCAGGAGACCAAACTACGAATAACTTAAAAATTTAAGGATTGTTATATGTTTAGGTAATGTTATTAAAATTAATTGGGAATGTATAAACATGGTGTGATCTCAACTCTATCTAAGGGTAGGTCTCCTAACTGATACACAAATTGGTCTACATCTTGGATGATGACCAACCAAAGTTGATGGTGAATAATTACACGTCGAGTCATGTAATAGTGAAATAGAAAGGTGTTAGTATTCCAAAAATATTTATTAATTTATTTAGTTTACCTAATGAATGTAAATATGTTTTGGAGCTCTATGTGATTCCTTTACTAGGGAAAATTTTATCATAAAATATTTTACTAGTTTACGTATTGATATAAATAAGGATATGGGGATTAATATTTAGAATTTGAAAAATCTCGTGGAAAAATATGTTTGTGATATTTTTCTTTCTAAATTATTTTTCATAAAAATAAATAAAAAATGTCCATGTGGATTCTTGTATATGTTATGAAACTTATGAAATGGAAAATAGGTTAATTTTACATATTATGTCTAAAATAGATTCATTCAACACTTGAACAAAATTTACCACTATGTGTATGTGATATATACTTGTTCAATTTATTCCATGGTTTAATACTATCTGATATAGTATAATTTTATGGAGAGAGCAAACCTAAAACATCCTTCCATGTTACTACTAAAGTAAAATGTGGGTATTCTTACATTGGAATAGTTGAAAAAAATGAAAGGATTTTTAGACTATTAAAAGAGTTGGATAAGGTCCAAAATCATGTTACCTACTATAGTAAAAACACCCAAAATACATACGTAAATAAATATATGAAATATTAAAAACAAGATGGCATATATTTATCCAACTACCATTACTACCTCTTTAGATTATTAGTATTGGCTTAAAACTACTAATATAATAGTAAGTATCATCCACAATATGCCTCACTCATTATCCTTATCTATTATTATATTGATAAGATAGGATGTTAAGGGTAGGGTTAGGGATTTGGAGATTAGTTAAAATACAATAATAAAAAACTATTATTGGTAGATGTCAATAATGTATTACATTATTTATAATATTTAATAATAAAAGGATGTGGATAAGTATGCACCAATTAGTGCCTAGAGACACATTATAAATAAATACTACAAGTGAATATTATAGGCTTACAATAGTGAATTAATAATTAAATACATTAACATACCCCCTCAAGATCTGATTTGATGAAAAGGAGCACTGAGGAATCATTGAACAATTCCCCTTGAAGACACATTCCTTCACTCCTAAATGTTTCATGAGTTAAATAAATCAATCCTCAAGAAAGGGTTTTCTGAAGATATCTATAACTTAATCATCTATTTGGATAAAATTAAGATCAGTGATTGTGTAATGTATTAGCTTTTGAATATAATACATGTGTATAACACATTTATTATTGAACCAAAGTGGTGTGCGTTGTGTATATAAAATTTCAAATTCTAAAAGCAAGAACCAAATCAAAATTGACTCATAGATGGTACTGACATCTCCCTTATTGTCTAATTTAATATTTGATAAATAAATAGTAGTCTTCTTCTTGTAACACTAAGTCATGATACCTACCCTAAAATTATAGATGTATCATATGATTAACTTGTGATCATATACAATTTATACCTAATTACTATATATGTATTATACAAATGTTGTGTTAAAACTATAATTTTAGCCATAAATTTACACTTTTCATCCTAACCTATACTCAATTCCATAGTTATTAGTACCATGAAGATACTACAGACACTAAAATATGGTTATTGATACATGAAATGTCAATTTTGGCTTACCTTCACACTACATGACTTGTACATAGAAAAAAGAATCTAATTATCAATTATATTACATCCCCATGCATTCTATTTTACCCTAATTTAGATTAATGGGTTATATTAACCTAATTAAGATATAACCTTGAGATATAATTTAGATCATTAGATATGTAATTAAAGCATACAATTCAAATATAAATGATTGAAAATTGATTATTATGAATTAATTAAGGCATTTGGTTATTATTTCTCACATTGAATATCCCAATTTTGGCTAAAATGAGAACCCATTTTTTGTTTAATATTTATACCTTGTGAGTTTTAATGATCCACTTGTTTGTGTGATCATATGAATTTGACAATATAGAGGAGGTTAGATCAAGTGTTAGTTTCATAAAACAATGAAATCAACACACTAACATGCTAACATCTCTAAGCCTAGATCTTAGGGGGAGAATAATGGATAAAATATAACTATAAACCCAAATAAAATGCAAATAAAAATAATCATTGCCTTACTTAAGAGTTACAAAGGATTTTTTCATGGCTTTCATGGATTTCACTCTATAAATCTTAGGAAATGGATTTTTATTTGCTCCTTCTCTTCTTGGCACCATTGTTGGCTTGTTTGATATGGCTTACACTTGTGGCTTGTGGGTTGGCTCAATATTTTGGAATTATAACATTATTTTCATAAGTATTATGTAAAAACATACATTATAACTCTCTAATATCTAAGATCTCGAAATAAAGAGGTAAATTATTGTATTTATAGGCTTAGGAACTAACCCCAACTCAAGGTGACTTAAAGTGTAGTTTAAACATGGAATGGGTTCAGACCAAATCTAAGTAAGTTAATTGACCCTAGTAGATTTAAAAAGTGTCAAGAATTAATTATCTTAAATAAATATACATGGGTAATATATTTTTGAGATATTTTCAAAGGCTTGACAACTCACAAAAGGTAAACATAAAAAGCTAGGATATTTGCATTTTTGAATTTTGTTTTAGTAAATCATTAATTACACATGGATATTTTAAACAAAATTTCAATATAATTTATATCTTTAATTAATCTTGATTAATATTTTTAGCATTTTTAATATTTGATTTTATGTCCATGTGCCCCACTTAATAGGTCTATAGGCCAATTTGCATGTTATGATGTCGTAAGATGATTAGAGATGAATCTATGAGAGGTTTTTATTGCTTACAGTAGGATACCCTTATTAGGGATGTCTTAACATGATTATGAGATTTTATGAATGATTAACAAGAAAATTTGGGATGTTTAGTGATTTATAGGCTTAATTTGTAAGGGTTGGTAGGAATCAGTCTAATGTCCAATCAGAAGCCAGTTGTAGCTAGTTTTAGGTGTCTATAGCTTGAAACTTTTTTAGTTTAACCATCTATTAGATGATGAGTTTTAAGTGATTAGATTTATTTGTTCATAAAATTTTATTTCATTTATATGTTCAATCCAAACTTTACATCTGAAGGCTAGTAGTATGTTACATGAATATATATGAAATGAAAGGTCTTAATCATATTGACTTGTGTTTTTGAAAATGATTGAAAATTACCCTTTAAGGAAATTTGGATAACACTTTTAGGGATTATCTAGCTTATTTAGATAAATTTTATATCTTATCCTCAATAATTTCATTCTTTTTTTCATTTATGCAATAAAATTGACTTTGTGATTTTGGTTTCTTCAACAAATTCTTAGTTGATTTCCTTAAAATGAACTTGATTTTTCTAATGTCCTCATGATGGTATATTTTATATCATTAATTTATCCCCCCTTTTTGATTCATTTTCATGTCAAAACTAATGTAAATAGACATATAATTTTCCTATGTTCACTTTTTTCCTTAGTTGGTTTCGTTGAAAGGGTAAAAATTTGTTTAAAGTGGCTTTGCTTTCATATCAAATGGTTTAATTTTTCAAAGCTTACGTGTTATATATATATATATATATATATATATATATATATATATATATATATATATATATATTTGAAAATAATTAGATATTTTTATTTTATAATTATATGATAATTTTCATTTTTATTTTCTTAAAAATTTGGATTTTATCTAAAATAGGTTGACTATGTCATTTTGTGTTGTGACCACATGTACCTAAATTAACACTATGCCATGTGTCTATCTCCTAGTGGTTCTAAGCCCATTCAAAATGAATTTTAAACTTGGTATATTTCTTCATAAATTTATTGGAAGGGCAATGATGTTAGAATAGATCTAGGTGAGAAGGTTAGTAGGATGATACCATTTAATAAGATTCCAATAACCCAACATCTTGGAACCATGTATACAAGTGTAATGCCACTAAGTTGGCAAGCTAGTAAGATGTTACCACATGAATCATCTCAGTGATTGTATATCCCAAATACATCTATATAGTGACAATGATTTTAGTAATCCTTATGAAATAAAGTGAGTGGGATGACACCATGTGGTAAAACCCCACCACTATTTAGCTATGAGGTAGTCTATAGTACTGGGAGATCCTGAAAGTTTTGGGTGAGAGAGATTGTGTCATGTGGAAATATATCACTTCACCACCTCAAGTAATAGTCATCACTATGTAAAGCCTTGAGGAATTTTTGGAATAATAATTCTCAGACATATAGAAGTGACCCAATGAGCATAGGACACATTGGCTGCACAAACATTCATGATAAAATATTTAAATTGATTACCCATCTAGTTGTTAAAACAATCAAAATCCATGATTGGACTATGAATCCAATTTTACCTATAAATTAATATTATAGAGGTGCCATAATGGTAAAATTTATCAAAAAATATAGAATTTAAAGGCCATTTGGGTGGTGGAATTGAATACAAGCATGGCATAGACACATGGGGATGCATAGAAAGGGGATGCTAAGGAATAAGTTTCCATGAAAATAATAAATGACCTTATACTATGAAATTAGATACAAAAATCAAAATTACTATCTAAGGAATTTTCAACCACTTTTATCTATAATTGACTAACATAATTTACTCTCCTAACTATAACTAACATGTCCTAGCTGAAAGTTTCAACTACATTTCCTAGTTTGCATTGAATTCTCATTTACTTTTGCACGTGGATTTGATTTGCCTCTCATTTTGAATATGAATTTGAGTTTGAAATCCTCCCTATTTAAGGGAAAATTTATGATGTAATAAAGGATGATATTTAAGAGTTAGAGAGATTATGCCCATTTGTTTCCATATTTTTATTATTTTATAAGATAATTCCTCCCTTTCGTTTTTTATTTTTATTTTTACATAGAACTTTCTGACACTTAGATTATTTCATGAATCCCAATATTTGATAATAAAAATGAATATCTTGATCATTCAAAAACTATTGAGACTATGTAGTCATTTATTACACATTTTAATCATAGTTATGTATTTCCTTCTCACAATCAACTTCCCCAAACTCTTCCACCATCTTTAGTTGGATTTGTACTAGGTCTAGCTCAACTGAAGATTGGTTTTATTATATACATTTATCTAGATAGTCCCGGATTCATTTGTGTTTGCAGTAGGTGTTTTATCTCTTTATCCCTACTCTTTTGAATTTCTTTATAATCTAGTTTAGTATAGGAACAAAATCAATCTAAATTTAATAGTCTATCTTGATTTATATCTTATTTTTAATTTGACTTTGTTATAGCATTGTTTCATCCATTAACATGGAATACTAATGAAGGAATCAATTGTTTTCAATAAATATAAACCTACACAATTTTAATTTCTATTTCCATTTTTCAACTAAATCTTACAAGCATATCCAATTGAAGTGTGCAGTCTCTCAATGAAATTTTTAGAAAAATATAACTACACATCAACTCATTAAAAGAAGCCCCTTACATGGAACAAGTATACATCATCTAACTTACTAAAGACTAGTATACTAAGATCTAGTATATTTAGAAATTGGGGAGGTATTTTCTTCACAAAATATCCCTCTTTTTAGGAGAAATAGGGATTAACAACCCCTTCACCTAATTGTTTCTTCATGTCAAATAATGCATCAACATGTTTTCACACTAGGAGGGTTGGAACACGAGAGTATATACTAATATTTGTTATTTTGGTTGATTCTTACAACTGATCCCATTCATGTTTTCTCATATTTTTTTGTGTGATGATAAAACCATCAATATGTTCAGGCATTAGAAGGAGGGCTAGAAACACCATTTGAGTTCACATCTAAAGCTCAAACTAAGAAATTTTAAGAACCTTATATTCCATTGACCTAAACCTTATTTTAAGATAATAAATAGCAATATTATTAGTGGATAAAAATCTATTGGAGATAACTTGGAGCTCTTATAATTTACAAAACATAGAATACCGAAACCAAAAGATAACAAAGGGAAATGAAAGGATATATGCATTCATTCATCTATTAGTTTAAAAATATCTACATCAACTTCTTTTTGCAACCCATTTGTCTTCTCTTAGTCTTTACCAACAGCCAATATGGACTAGTTTCGGTAAGGAGGTTACTATCTTATGATTTTCCCATGCATAGATCATGACTTTCCCAAAAATATAAACAAGTTATATCTAAATATTATAGTTGGATGTGTTCAAATGATACAAGAACATATTAAATCCTTCAAGGATTCATTAATCAGAATCCATAGCCAACACAAAGATGTAAACTATAGATTTTTACCATACACCTTAGGATAGATTGTTTATGCTTGGTATCTTGGGTTACTACAAGGGTCAATAACTACCTGAGTTAATTTAGAAACAATGTTTGTGAACCATTTAGTCTTATATCATCACTTCATAGCTAAAAAGATAGAATAAAATGAGTATATGAGCATGTTTAATACTCAATTTGACAATCTATATTAGCATTTAAAAGTCCCAAAAACTCAAACCAAAGTATTTTCCATATATACTTACCTGAGGGATTTAGACTCTATGACTTTTATATTCCATAGAATAACCCTGATAGGTCTCACATAATTATCTTTAGTGGATAATTAAGTTATCAAAATTGAGCATAAAATTGTCCCAAAAGGATATGGATTAGGTCCTTTGCCTTCATTCGGTCAATTTAATACCTAAAATCAAGTTACACTGAATAATAAATCCCTTTAGCACAATACATCACTGATGATTCCAATCCTTGGGGCTTTATATGTAAGCCCAAATCTAATTTACAATATGACTCTAGTGAACCACATGCCCAATGTCATGCCTTATGTGCCTCTAATTCATGTGTTTCACAAATTGAATAACCAAATATCAATGTTAATGCCATACAATAGTATTTATATTATACCAAACACTAGTGGGCATGTTGCCTCCAAAACACCTAGTATGTACTCCCATCCTACTTAAATCTATAGAAACCTAATTCAAATGTCCTCAACCATTATCCCATAACTAACCATGTGTTCTTAAATTAAAATATGCCTATGAATAACATTTAAACCTAGGTATCAATTCAACCTAACACTAGCACTAATCTAAAGTGTGAAGTTTGAAATAAATGTTTAAAAAATCATCTAATGACATAACCAACCTGAACAGGTAGGGGCCTTAATATTCTAACCAAAATGCAAGTAATATATCTCATGGTATAAGTTTCAATTTCCAAATGCCCAATAGACAATGTTATTTTATGCATAATAATATAATCCTACCTATCCCTCTTAACAACCATAAAAATAAAAAAAGTAATCATGCATCCCATTATGTGAATTTCACATATCTTGCCTTAAACACGTAGTGTCAAGTATATAACACAACCAACCATGTAAAAATAAATTATAAAAAGTTTATAGTTACCTCCAACATCTTCCAAAAGGAGAAAAACACCATGGAAATTATGCTTGCTCTTAATGAAAGTCATAACCAAGATGGAAGGAACCCAAACATATCCTTAATATTAAAAACTTATAAATTTCCAATTGAGGATGAGAATTAACCATAAGACAAGTTAGAAGAAGTATATGCCTTCAAGCAATTATAGAGAGGGAATATTTACAAGATTAGGACTGAACTAACCAATCCTTTGACCATTTCTACTCTTTTAAGTAATACTTAAGTCCCACTTGATGTAAGTTTGATTAATAGTTCCCTCCACCTAAATTACCTCCCACTTATTATCATCCCAATATTTATGTTGCATATACCTGAGATAAAAATATCTATAAAATGCCAAAATTATTTATTATATCATTGAGGATTTCAAGAAAACCAAATTTAATATAAGTTTGATTTGTTAGAAATCTCTACTAAAAATGAGTTGCTTTTGAAAGAATTTTATGATAATAAGGGGAAAAATATACTAATATTTTTTATGCACATGTTTCTATTTATAAATATAGGACCAAAACTCCATTTTTATCAATAGTCATGATATTTGGCAACAAATTACATAATTTATTGGTTGATTTAGGTGCTTACAAGAACAGTATGCCATATGTTATCTACCAATAATTGGGCCTTACACCTATGAAGTTGATCTAAAAGGTTGTCCAACTAGACAAGACAAAGTTGAAGGTCATAGGTGAGTTGAACCACATACACATGAAACTAGCCTTAGATCTACAAATTCAAAAATTAATTGATATTAAAGTTTTGGATATCCCAAATGATTATGGCATGTTTTTGAGCTGAAAATTTTAAATAATTCTGAATGGTTACATGGTGACCAATTTTAGCCACATGGATACCAAGGCGTGTCTTTCTCAACTAGATAAAATATAGTGGGAGACTAAAATGGCTCATACTATCACTGAGTATAATAAAATAAACAAGATATTTTATGAGGAGTCTAAAATGGGAGTGTATTTGTTCAAAAAATAAGAAAGTCCCCACAAGACCCTCTTGATCGACATACTCAGTGTACATCCAAATCCAAAAGTGAAATAATTAGACCTATTAGATGAAGAGGATTTATATGAGGCTCTTAAGCTAGTGTCTTTCACAAATGTAGATTTGGTATACAAAATTCTAGGACCTAATGATTTAAATAGACATGAATAATGTTTGTACTCTTCACAATCAAAAAGGACCACCATGGGTAGGTGTATTCTTGCTCTTCCTAGAGAATAATTACCTATAAAATCTTCATCAACATGTCATGAAGAGGAACATAGCATTTACTCATCAAGATATGATATCACGTGATAAAGTGGTACTATTGTGAATGATGATTCCATCTTAGATTCTTCCAATAAGATTAAATTAAATTTAGATTCCCCTAGACCTAATCCCTACATTGAAATTTTAGCTAAAAATTCAAGTTTATATGTAATAATATATGATCAAGTACACTAGTAGGTAAATATTGAAATAGTATTTCCATTGAAAATACCACCAACATATTATGGTGTAGTGAAATTGGACTTGTGGACATTGAAATTCAATGGTTATAAGTCTAAAAGTGTAAGTGGTGTTGGAGTTGAATTGATCAATCTAAAAATAAAATATTATCTAACCACCCACCACCTATATTGTTTTATGCAAATAATGTGGCCAAGTAAGAAGCATTGGTTCATGGACTCATGTTCACCCTCAGCAAAAAAGTGAAGAATATCAGAGTGTTTGGTGATTCTAAATTTTTGGTTAGGCAAGTGAGGATCTAGTACTCATGTAATGATAGATGTTGATCTATATATCATAGTAGGGCTTAGAACCTGATTATATATTTTTATGCTTAGACATCCAAACGTTTCCTAGATAAAACATCTATATAGATAATTTATTGGCCACTAATGTGAACACTTTGGATCTAAATACCCATTTTAGAATGAGAAGATTTTTAGTAGAGATACTCTCTACACCTTTGGTCTAAAATAATATACACAGATGATCCAATGAAGCAAAACAAATTAAAATTGTCAAAAAGAGCTCTAAGTAAACACACAAGTAATAAGTGTCACATTCACAAATCTTGTTAGATAAAAACCCAAAGAGCATAAGCTTCTTATATTTAATGATCACACTTGTCAAAAGAACTGATGATGACTAGGTGATCATATAAAGAAGATCCAATGGAGTGAGTGGACCTAGATGGAATAAAGTGATTGATGTTTATTAACACAAAGGCAAGTTAAAGATTGAATGTGTTCAAGAAGATTAATGGACATGTTTTAAAATTGAACCATTTAAATAGAGACCATTAGATTATGGCACCAAATGCAAGATTAATGATCTATATTTAATGTTATGTTTAGTCTAATGATTAGTTGTAGGAACATGTAGGAACTTGCATGTAAACTTTATATCTTGACACAGTCAATGATATTGATAGATATAACTGATCAAATCTATATTAATGTGCATGTACATAAAAAATAGACTCCATTAAATGTTATCTATAGTAATGAGACCAAAACATTATGGTGGTGTTGCATGAAACGGAGATTCAAGAATCTTATAGTTCAAGTCATAATGAACTAAAGTCCAAATTTGGCATGATGTGTTATAATTCAAGTGTGAACACATAGAGTAAATGAAACCCTAGATAAATTATATATATATATATATGATATCTAGGATAAAGTCAAAGGTTGGTGAAGCTATTGAATAGTATCAAATAGAAAATATAGAAACACAATAGAGTAGAGTCAGAGAGAGATGAAGTGTGTTGAATAGAGATAGATCTAGACACAGAGAAAAAGAGGTAGAGAGTAATAAAGGCACAAAGATAATGTGTAGGTCATGGTCAGTTATAAACTAGACCTATAACAAAAAGTTAAGATATAGATTCATTAATGAATCTATGTTACAATATGGAGTTATAATTCCATAAAAGAGTTCTATAGGTTGGTGCCATAAAATAATTCTATTAGATTTGTGCCTTTATGGCCAAGGGAAATGAATCCCTGTTCATGGCACTAGGATCAACTTCTATAGATCTATATCAAGAATAATTTGAAGACTTTAGTGAAGAATAATGAGAAGTGGATCTAGAGTGTGAGATCATCTATGATTTAAATGAAAATAATAAGAAAAAAAAAGATATATTAAAATAGAATAAGCATAGACAAAGATAAATTGATAAAATGTCGAAAAGTCTTGAGAAATATAACTAGATAGTAGTGATACTAAGGACACAAGTTGAAGAGGCCAAGAGGATAGGAGATGTAATCTAAATCTAATGAATCCATGAATCCACAAGCAGAGATAGTGGCTTTGAGAAAAGAGCTTGAAAAGGCAATAGGTCAAATAGACTAAAGTCTAAAGTTGATAGGAGGATTAGACATTCTTGATGAAATGATCAACTCTTAAAAATCCTCAAAAGGGATATCAGGTCTTGGTTATGGAAAAGGAAAAATTTCCTCTACTAGTACATCTACTAACCTCTATGAAAACTTCAAAGTAGAAGGAAAATCTAGAATAATGAAAGAGAAAGATAGAAAGTATACAAAGAAAGTCTCAAAGATAGTTGATGTAAATAAATTTTATCCTAAAAATAAGATTGAAGAGAAGAAGAAGAAAAGGTAGATGATACAAATGAATACACAAAAATGAGAGACTTGAAGAATCCAAATTTTAGAATATCTCCTAATGTTGCACCAAAAAATGCTATGACCAAGTATTCCTCATCTTTATATGATTATTGTTATAGCTATAATCATTTTGGTCATAAGGACATTAATTATATAATTATACCTACAAGAAGAATCAAAATTTTAAGTAAAAATTCATTTGGACCCCTATTAGATACAAATATAATATGTTATAATTACATTAATTTTGGTCACATAGCTAAAAAAATTAGAAGAAGCTTTGTAAGCTCAAAAGTATACAATGTAAAGAAATGAATGCCTCCTAGTGTGAACAAAAGTTCACAAGTCTTTTATAAAGATAAAAATAGGACATATAAGAAACCCAATGAAGTGTGGAAAGTGAAAAATTAATGCATGATTGCTCAAACTACACTCCATGCTAAGGAGCAAAATTTTTGGGTGATAGACAGTGGTTGCTCAAATTATATGACTTGTGACAAGATAAGTTCACCAAATTGACTACATGTAAGGAATGATCTATCAGCTAGGGATACAACACAACAGTAAAGATCAGAGGTAAAGGAACTTTGAACATAGATAGAAAATTTCCTAACATGATGTCTTTTATGTTAAAGGATTGAAGAATAATCTGTTTAGTTTCAGCCACGTGTGAAAATGGATATAATGTCACATTTAATGTAGAAGGCTACAAGTTAAAGAGATACGGTAGAATAGTTGTAGAAAGGAAAATAATTGAAAGTAATATCTACAATCTTGTTAAAGTAAATAGAAATAGCCACCTAATAGGAAAGATGAATGATATTTGGCTATGGCATAGAAGAATGGGTCATGTAACTTTGATAACCTAGTCAAGGTGAACTCAAATAAGTGTGTAAGATACATGCCCAAGATAACCAAACTTGCAAACACTACTTGAAAGGAACGTTAACTAGGCAAGAAGATAAGGGTCAAATTTAAAATAAAGAAGTATGAAACTACAAAGCCTTTACAATCAGTTCATACTAATCTTTATGGTCTGACTAAGACAAGAGGATATAAAAGAGAGAGATACTTGATGTTGTTTGTTGATGATTACTCAAGAATGACATGGGTAACCTTTTTGAAGGACAAGTCACAAGCCTTTTAGAGATTTAATATCTTTAGATCCATGGTAGAGAATGAGATTGGATGAAATATCAAATGCTTAATTCCTAATAAAGGTGGAGAATACACCTCAAATGATTTCATAGAGTAATTTGAGAAGTATGGGATTAAAAGGCAGTACTCTATAGTAAGGAATCCACAACAAAATGGAGTTGTTGAGAAAAAAACCAAGATATTCAAATAGATGGTAAGAAAAATGCTAAATGAGGCTAAGTTACATGATGTATACTAGAGATAAGCAATCTAAACAATAGTATACATATTGGATATAATTCAACTAAGAGTAAATAGTGAAAAAACTCCCTATGAGCTATGGTATAAATAACCAACATCTATTAAGTACTTTAGAGTGTTTGGAATTAAAAGCTACATCAAGATAAAAGAGGACAAATTGGGAAGATTTGAATCAAGATATGATGAAGGAATATTTCTTGGTTATTCCACTTAAGTAAAATTCTATGTATGTTATTATAAAAGGCTACATAAGATAGTAGAGAGCATCAATGTCAAGGTTGAAGAAGGATTGAAACATGTTGAAATTTACAAGGAAATCACTATTGAAGAATCATATCTTGAAGAAGTAGATAATGAAGAGGCTAAGGAATTGAATGAAATAGCACCTCCAAGATTTGTTCAAAAGGATCATCCTAAAGATTAGATAACTAGAAATAAGAATGAATGAGTTTAGACAAGGAGAAGAGCTGAAATGAACAAAGAGAAAGTAAGTTTTTCTCTAATGTCTAAAATTGAGCCTAAGAGTTATGTTGAAGATAAAAAGGATGATAATTACCTAAAATCCATAGAATAAGAACTAAGTTAAATTAAAAAGAAAAACACTTGGAAATTAATCCTAGTACCTTCAAACAATAATGTGATAGGTACAATATGGGTCTGTAGAAACAAGCTCAATGAGGATGGAGTTGTTATAAGGAATAAAGCAAGATTGGTGTGCAAAGGATATGAACAATTTGAAGGCATAGATTTTGAGGAAAATTTTTCTCCAGATTCTAAATTGGAAGCTCTAAGAATTTTTATATCATTTTCAATTTATGATAAATTTAAATTCTATTAAATGGATGTTAAGTTAGCCTTATTAAATAGGAAACTAGAAGAGGAAGTCTACATAGAACAACTTGAAGGTTTTCAGTTATTAGAACATGAACATTATTTGTGTAGATTGAGGAAAGATATATATGGTCTTAAATAGTCAGCAAGATCATGGCATTCAATATTTGGATCATTACCTCCAACAACAATGTTTTAACAAAGGATGTGTAGATAGAAATCTGTACTTCAAATCAAAAGGTGAACATATGTTGATTGTTGTTGTTTATGTAGATGACATCATATTTGGTGGTAGTAATAAAAAAATGTGTAAAGAATTTACTACACAAATGCAAAGTGAATTTGAGATTTCTATGTTAGGAAAACTTTCTTTATTCCTTGGTCTATAAATAACACAAATTGATAAAGGGATATTCATATCCCAAACCAAGTATGCAAAGGAAATGCTCAAGAAATATGGAATGGAAGATAGAAAATCAGTTAGTACTCCCATGAAAACTAGATATAAGTTGAGAAAAGAGGATGAGACCCTTGATGTAAATTAGATAATGTATAGATCAATGATAGGTGGCTTTCTATAGATAACTACACCAATACCAGATATCATGCAAGCAATGTTCATGGTTACAAGATTTAAATCTGATCCTAAATAGTCACACTTCAATGTAGTGAAAAGGATATTTAGATATATCAAGAGAATAATTGAATATGGCCTATGGTATCCTACAAGTGAAAATTTCACTCTGATAGCATTTACAGATATTGATTGGGTAGGAAGTGTGGATGATAGAATAAGCACTAGTGGTGGTGCATTTTTCCTTGGAAACAAACTTGTTTCATGGTTGATCAAAAATCAAGAGTTAGTTAACAGTTGTATAGAATAAGTAGAGTATGTAGCATCAATAACATGTTACACTCAAGTCTTGTGGATGAATTAAATACTCAAGGACATCAAGGTATAATACAAGGCACATATATATGTTCTTTATGATAGCTCAAGTGTTATTAATATAAAAAAGAATCCATTGATGCATTTAGAAATGAAGCACATATCAATCAAGTATCACTTCTTAAGAGAGAGGTTTGTAGATCAAGAGGTAACAATGGAATATGTGCTAACTAAGGACCAAATTGTAGACATATTCACTAAACCTCTTACCAAGGAACAATTCAAATATATGAGATAGAAGTTGGGAGTGGTGGCTCCTACACCACATCAGTAGATCCTAGTGATAGGGCATGAGTCTAGGGGGAGTCTCAAACAATCCTATTTCATCCCTAGAAAAGGAGTGAAAAGGTAACTCATGTATGTATACTTTTTAAAATATATAATGAATTGATTGTTGCAAATTCTTTGACAAACTCCTTTATTTGACAAAGGGGGACAAACATTTAGATAAATAGTCTGCTAGAGTCCATTATCCATTGATGTTAAAGAGGAAGAAAAGGTGAAAATGCTCTTTGTGGGGGAAGAAGAGCAAAATTTTCTCTATAGAAGTTTGGATTAAAAGTACAAATGTCAAAGAAAAATCAGAGCAATTATCCAAGTTAAATATTAAGAAAATGTGCCATTGCCTAAGGGGAGAAATTTTGGTATGAATAAACTTATTTCATACTTATCAGAGGCCAATGCAAGCAATGCTAGAGAAGGAATTGAATAGTAGAAGATCAGAGCATTTAGTTTGCCAATAATGATAAATGGGGAGATTGTTGGAAATATGATTGTCATTGATGTCAAAAGGGACATTATGAGCATGCCATTGATGCTCAATACTGATTATGGTGATTATCTAATATGAAAAGGATCATATTAGAGGTCAAGGATGATTGAAATGCTTGTGTGCATAAAATGGAATTTATCCAGTTCTTCATATGGATCATTTAGACATTTTGGGTATATGATAGAAAAGATGAGAAGGAATTTTATTGATGTCAACACTGCCATGTGTTAATGAGTATGGGGGATATGGTCACATGGTTGTGATCATATTAGTCCCTAGTATTTATACGTCAGATTTGAATATATGCAATGAATCGTAGTTGAAGTTATGGGCATGCAAAGTTGGCTACTCAGACAAAAATCACTAAGTTCCAACACTTAGCCATATTTGAAAAAGGGTTTATTAGATCCAGGTAAGCATATTGATGAGGTCAATGCTTGGAAATATGGAGGTCTAAGGACAAAATGATCATATGGGTTTGTTCATTTTTAAGCCTAGTTCATATGCGATGTATCCTAGGTCCTGTGTTATAGCATGACAAAAGATATGCTTGATTAAAGTTAGGATCCAAACCATTTTGATAGTGTTTTCCAACACTTAGTCAAATATTCAAATTGTAATAAATAGATGAATAGGTATTTTCATGACATCATATATTGCACATATATAGACTTCAAGAGAAAATGTTTATATGGATGGAATTCCCTCTGTAAGAGGATCATATATGTTAATTCCCAAGTCATGAAACTAATCATAACAAGACTTATGCAAGTGAGAATTTAGTCTTCCAAGCGCATTAAAATGGTCTCAATACTTAGACAAAATCTTCACAAGGTCTTGCAAAGTTGTCATACTTTAATAAAGATCATATATGGACATTTGTAAAGGAAATAGATAGAAGATTTGTTATGTATTTTTCATGAACGCCTTGAATATGTGGTTCATATATTAAAATGAGAAGGAATGAGCTTATAATTAAATTATCTTTACTCTTGAAAAAATAGGGTTTCTTAGTAAAGCCCTATGGTTTTATGTCATGGAATCAATAGGAACTTTTTATTTTTATGTTGACGGGATATAATCAGGTCCCGATATCTGAGGTCATAACTTAAGCCCTTTTCATCATTGTAAAATTGGCCCCTCAAATTATCAATTACTAAGTCAAATACTTTAAAATGAATTGATATTTCCTAAGTCTTAGAATTTATATTATATCCTAGCTTGATCAATGACTATCACTTCATCATACATAGATGATCTAACAAAGCATAGTGAAGTCAAATTATAAAAAGGAGCTCCAAGTAAATGTGTAAGTAATAAGTGTCACATTCACTGAGCTTGTTAGATAGAGACATAATGAGAGTAATATTATCATAGTTAATGATCAATATGTTTAGAATATTTGACGGTGAGTGGATGGTCATATAAAGAAGATCCAATGGAGCGAGTGGACCCAAATAGAATAAAGTGATTGATTTTTATCAACATAGTGGTGAGTTAAATATCAAGCATATTTAAGAAGATCAATGGATTCATTTTAAATTTAAACCATTTACAAAAAGACCATCATATCATGGTACCAAATGCAATATCAGAAATTTATATTTAAATTTATGTTCAATCTAATAGTTAGTTGAAGGAACATGTAGGAACTTGCTTGTAAGCTCTATATCTTGACATAGTCAATGAGATTGATTGATCTAACTAATAAAATCTATATTAATGTGCATGTGCATAAAAATAGAGTCTACCAAATTCTATAGATAGTAGTGAGATGAAAAAATTATGGTGGTGTTGCATGAAATTGAGACACAAGAATCTTATAATTCAAGTCATAAAAAACTAAAGTCCATAACCAGCATGATGTGTTATAATCTGAGTGTGAACACATAGAAGAAATGAAACCCTAGATCAATTGTTTATATATAGGACAAAGGCAAAGGTTGGTGAAGCTATTGAATAGTGTCAAATAGAAAATATAGAAACATAGTGGAGAAAATTTAGAGTGAGATGGAGTGTGTTGAATAGAGATAGATCTAGGCATAGAGACATAGGAGTAAAGAGTAGAAAATACAAAGAGAATGTGTAGAGCATGATCAGTTACAGATTATACCTATAATAAAGAACTAATATCTAGATTCATTAATGAATTTATGCTGTAATCTAGATTTGTAACTCCATAGAAGAATTTGATAGGTTGGTACCATCAAATAGACTGATTTGGTGTTTAAATTAGGGAGTGGTTACTTGTTTAGAGTTGAATCTCTTAAATTAAGGGATTTTTGTCTCCTTAGGGTTGGTTCCCTTCAATGTGTAACTAGTGAGGTTTTGATTGTGAGGCTAGGTTATAACATTAGATTTTAGCAGTTATTCTCATTATGGTTTTTCCATTTGGGTTTTCCACATATAAAAATTGTGTCATGTGTATTTATGCATGTGTGATCTTTACATATTTGATTTTATCTACATATATCTTTTAATTTGTATTAAAATTACTTAAAGAACTAGTTTTAATTTATATATTGATTCACCCCCCTTTCAATATCTAGTTATGTTCCAACAATTGGTATTAGATCATTGGTTCCTTAGGGTAATCTTAATAATCTTAGGTAGATATTAGAATAGTGAATACAATGGATGGTCAAGAATAATCTTCATCAAATAAAACACCTCTCTTAACTGGATCAAATTATGCATTTTGGAGCATAAGAATGGAAGCATATATATCTTTGTTAGGGTTTGATGTATGGATATCTATAGTACATGGATATATATCCACTAGTACCACTACTAATGATCAATCTACCAAGAAGATATATGAAATTAACACTAAGGAAAATAATGATATTCTTTGTAGATTATCAAACTCATAGTTTGCCATAATATACATTGTTATAATGCACAATATATCTAGAATAAATTAAAGAGAATCTATGAATGATATGACAAGGTCAAATAGAACAAGACAAAAACTTACAAAGGTAAGTTTGAAATCCTTAATAGGAATGAATAGGAGAATATTACAAACTACCTCATCTAGGTAGATAAATAGTCATTGTAATAAGAGGACTTGGAGAATAAATGAAAGAGTCAATCATTGTCAGATAATGTTTTAAGATATTTTCCATCAAGATATTATTGTAAAATATATGTAATAGAATAAGCAAGAGATATATATAAACTAACTATTTATGCATTGAATGGATACTTCATAGCCTATGAGATAAGAATGGGAGAGGCAGATACCTTCAAGAGAGAAGTTGCATTCAAAGTTACCAAGCAAGTAAAAGTAGAAACATCCTCATCCAGATCTAGGGAGACTAATGAAGAAAAACATAACTTTATCATAAGACTAAAGAGAAGATATAGAAATTAAAGAGGTAATTTACCCTTTAAATTATTTAACTGTGGTAAAGTAGGACATTTTATTGCTAAATGGCCTCATAATAAAAAAGATAACTCTAAGCAATTTAAGAGTATCAAAAAGGTAAAACCCTACTATCACAAGAAGAACTTACTCAAAAAAAAAAAAGGACTATACACAAAATAATACCATGATTCAATGGATTATAGTGATAGTTCTAATGATGATCATGATTGTGCTTTTATGGCTAAGGGAAATGAATCTCTATTCATGACACTAGAATCAACTTCTATAGATCTAGATCAATTAGAAGTTTAATAATATGATGAAGAAGAATAAGGATAAGTGGATCTAGAGTTTGAGCTTATATGTGGTTTATAATAAATTAATAATCTAAGAAAAAAGAGCTCAAAATAGAAGAAACATGGACACAAAAAATTAATAAAATGTCCAAAAGTCTTGAGAAATCTGATCAGATGGTAGTGATCCTAAAGACACAAGTTGAAGAGGAAAAGAGGATAGGAGATGCATTCAAACTTTCACTACAATCTAAATATGATGAATGCATGAAGCTACAAGTAGAGATAGGGGATTTGAGAAAAGAGCATGAAAAAGAAAAAAGGTCAACTAGACAAAAGTTTGAAGTTGATATGAGGATTAGACATTCTTGATGAATTGATTATCTCTCAAAAGCACTAAAAAGAGAGATTAGGTCTTGGTAATGGAAATAATAAATTTTCCACTAATAGTGCATCTACAAACCTATATGAAAACTTCAAAGCAGAAAGAGAATATTGAATGATGAAAGAGAGAGCTAGTAAGGATACAAAGTAAGACTCAAATATAACTAATGTGAAGAAAGCTAAACCTAAAAAGAAGCTTGAAGAGAAGAATAAGAAGAAGAAGAAGAAGACAAAGGTATCTGATGTAGATGGATACACCAAATTAAGAGACTTGAATAATCTAGAGTTTAAAAGAGATCCTCATGTTGTACCAAGAAACGTTATGACTAGGTATTCCTCATATTTCTATAGTTATTATTATAGATGTAATCATTTTGGTCATAAGGCTAGTAATTATATAATTTTACCTATAATAAGAATAAATTTTGTAATAAAAAATTCATTTTCACCCCTGTTAGATACAAATATAATGTGTTATAATTTCAATAATTTTGGTTACATAGCTAAACATTGTAGAACAAGCTTTGTTAGATTAAAAAAAACACAATGTAAAGAAAGGCATGCCTCCTAGTTTGAACAAAGGTTCTCAAGTCTCTGATAAAGAGAAAAAGAGGACATATAAGAAACCCAATTAAGTGTGAAAAGTGAAAAATCAATCCATGATTGTTCAAAATACACTCCATGACAAGGAGTAGAATTTATGGGTGATAGATAGTGGTTTCTAAAAGCATATAACTAGTGACAAGAACAAGTTATCCAAATTGACTAAATGTAAGGAAGGATCTACTAGTTTGGGAGATAACAAAATAGTAAAATAACTTTGAATATAGATGAAAAACTACCTACATATGATGTCTTTTATGTTGAAGTATTGAAGCATAATTTGTTTAGTGTCAACCAAATTTGTGGAAATGGATATAAGGTCACATTTAATTCAAAAGGATACTATCTAAAGAGATTTTAAAGAATAGTTTCATAAGGGAGAAGAATTGAAATCAATATCTACAATCTTGTTGAAGTATATGGAAATAGTTTTCTAATAGGAAAGGTTGATGAGAGTTGGTTATGGAATAGATGAATGGGTCATGTCAACTTAGATAACCTATTCAAAGTGAGCTCAAATATGTGTGTAAGACACATGCCCAAGATAACCAAACCTATATACACTACTTATAAGGAATATCAACTAGGAAAACAAACAACAGTCAAATTTCAAATGAAGGATTATGCAATTACAAAGCCTTTACATTTAGTTCATATTGATTTTTTTGGTCTTACTAAGACAAAATGATCTAAAGGATAGAGATACTTCATGTTTTTAGTAGATGATTACTAAAGAATGACATGGGTAACCATTTTTAAGGAAAAGTCACAAGACTTTGAGAGATTTAAGTTCTTTAGAGCCATCGTAGAGAATGAGATTAGATGAAAGATCAAATGCTTAAGATCTAATAAAGGTGGATAATTCACCTCAAATGATTTCATAGATTATTATGATAATTATGTGATTAAAATGCACTACTATGCACCAAAGACTCCAAAACAGAATGGAGTTGTTGAGAGAAAGAACATGATAGTCAAGGAGATGGTCAGAATAATGCTAAAGGAGGCCAAGTTACATGATGGATACTGGAGAGAATAAGTCCAAACAATAGTATACATATTAGATATATTTCAACCAAGAGTAAATAGTGATAAAACTCCCTATGAGCTATGCTATGGAAATTCAACCTCTATTATGTACTTTAGAGTTTTTGGAAGCAAATGTTACATCAGGAGAAAGGAGGAGAAATTGGGAAGCTTTGAATCAAGATGTGATTAAGGAATATGTATTGTTTATTCCACTCAAATCAAAGTGTATGTATGTTATAATAAAAGGATACATAATATATTATAGAGCATCAATACCAAGGTTGATGAAGGATTGAAACATGTTGAACTTGACAACGAAATTAGTATTGAAGAATCAGGGCTTAAAGAAGAAGTAGATAATGAAGAGGTTGAGGAATTGAATGAAAAGGCACCTCTAAGATTTGTTCAAATGAATCATCTTAAAGAGTAGATAATTGGCAATAATAATAAAGGATTTGAGACAAAGAGAAGATTTGTAATGAATAATGAGCAATTAAATTTTGATCTAATGCCTAAAATTAAACCTAAGAGCTATGTTGAAGCTAGTAAGTATGATAATTGGCTAAAAGCCATGAAAGAAGAACTGAGCCAAATTGAAAAGAACAAAAAATGATAATTATTCCCAAGACTTTAAAACAAGAATGTGGTAGGTAAGAAATGGGTTTATAGAAACAAGCTCAATGAGGATGGAGCTATTATAAGAAATAAAGCAAGATTGGTGTGAGAAAGGTATGCACAAATTGAAGGCATATATTTTGAGGAAACATTTGCTCCAGATTCTAGATTAGAATGTATAAGAATGTTTCTATCATTCTCATTTTATAATAAATTCAAAGTCTATTAAATGAATGTTAATCCAACCTTCTTAAATAGGAACCTAGAAGAGGAAGTCGAAATAGAACAACCTAAAGGTTTTTAGTTGTCAAAACAAGAAGATTATGTGTGAAAACTGAAGAAATCTCTATATGGTCTAAAATAGGCACCAAGAGCATGGTATTCAAGATTGGACTAGTACCTAAAGGAACAAGGTTTCAACAAAGGATGTGTAGACAACAACTTATACTTCAAATTAGAAGGTGAGCATATGTTGATTGCTATTGTTTATGAAGATGACATCATCTTTGGTGGTAGTACTAACAAAATGTGTAAAGTATTTGTTACATAAATGAAAAGTGAATTTGATATGTCTATGCTAGGATAACTTTATTTCTTCCTTGGTATACAAATATCATAAAATAATGAAGGGATATTCATATCCCAAACCAAGTATGCAAAGGAAATGATCAAGAAATTTGGAATGGAAGATAGAAAACTAGTTATCACTCCCATGATAATTAGATTAAAGTTGAGAAAAGAGGATGAGTCCCTTGATGCAAATAAGATAATGTATAGATCAATGATAGGTAGATATCATGCAAGTAGTATGCATGGCTACAAGATTTCAAGATATTCCTAAAGAGTCACACATTAATGTAGTGAAAGATCTTTATATACATAAAGAGCACAATTGGATATGGCCTATGGTATCCTACAAGTGAATATTTCACTCTAACATCATTTATAGTTGTTGATTGGGTAGGAAGTGTGGTTGATAGAAGAGACATTAGTGGTGGTGAATTTTTATTTCAAAATAGACTTGTTTCATGGCTGAGTAAAAAGAAAGAGATAGTTAATATTTCTATAATATAAGCAAAGTATGTATTAGTAGTGGCATGTTACACTCAAGTATTGTGGATGAAGTAAACACTCAAGGACATCAAGGTAGAGTACAAGGCACCTATTTATATTCTTTATGATAACTCAAGTGCTATTAGTATATCAAATAATTTATTTATGCATTCAATAACCAAGCACATATCAATCAAGTATCACTTCTTAAGAGAGAGGGTTGTAGATCAAGAGGTCATAATGGGATATGTGCTAACTAAGGACCAAATTGCAAACATATTCACTATACCTCTTCCCAAGGAACAATTAAAATATTTGAGATAGAAAATGGGAGTGGTAGCTCCTACACCACATCACTAGATCCTAGTGATATGGAATGAGTTAAGGCGGAGTCTCAAATAAGCCTAGTTCATCCCTGAAAGAAGAGTGAAAAAGAAACTCACGTATGTATACTTTTAAAAATTTATAATGAAATGATGGTTTTAGATTCTTGGAGAAACTCCACTATCTAATAGAGGGGGAAAAAATTGGACAAATAGTCAGCTAGATTCCCTTTTCCATTGGTGTTAAAGTGGGAGAACAGGTGAAAATGATATCTATGGGGGAAGAAGAGGAAAATGCTCTCTACAAGGATTTGGATAAAAAGTACAAATGTCAAAGAAAAAGTAGAGAAAGTGTCAAAGTTGAATATTATGCAAATGTGACATTGCCTAAAGGGGAGTAAGTTTGGTATGAATAGCTTTAGTTCATACTTATCAGAATCCAATATAAGAAATACAAGAGAAGGAGCTAAATAGTAGAAGATCAGAGCATTTATTTTGTCATCAATGAAAAAGGGGGGGATTATTGGTAAAATGATTATCATTTATGTCAAAATAAAAATTATGAGAATGTCATTGATTATCAATAATAGTTATGGTGATTAAAGGATATGAAAATAATCCTATCAAAGGTCATAGATGATTAGAATGCTTGTGTGGATAAATGGAATTCATCTGGTTCTTCATATGGATCATATAGACATTTTGGGTCTATTAAAAAAAATATGAGAAGGAATTTTGTTGATGTCACCATTACTATGTGTGAATTAATATGGGGGAGATGGTCACATGGTTTTTATCACATTAGTCCTTAGTAGTTATGTAACAGATTTGAAGACATGTGATGAAGTGTAGTTAAAAATATGGGCATGCAAATTTGGCTACCTAGACAAAAATCACTAAGTTCCAACACTTAGCCAAATTTGAAAAAGGGTTTAACAAATCCAATTAATCATATTGATGAGGTTATATTTTTCACATATATAAGTTTGAGGATAAAATGATCATATGGGTTTGTTCATTTTTTCACCTAGTTCATATGTGATGAATCATAGGTCACGTTCCATAACCTGATAAAAGATATGCTTGATCAATGTTAGGACCCAAGCCATTTTGATAGTGTTTTCCAACCCCTAGTCAAATATGTATATTTTAATAAATAGATTAACATGCATTTTTAGTATTTCATATCATGCACATATAAAGACTTCAAGTGAAAATGGTTATATGTATGAAATCCCCTATGTAAAACGATCATATGAGATAATTTTTAGGTCATGAAACTAAGCATAATAAAACATATGGAAGTGAAAATTTAGTCTTACATGCACATTAAATGGTCTCCATACTTAGACAAAATATACACAAGGTCTTGCAAAGTTGTCATGATTTTAGAAAGATCATTTATGGATATTTGTAAAGGAAATAGATAGAAGATTTGTTATGTGCTTTTCATGAATATATTAAATATGCCATCCATAGGTTCAAATGAGAAGGAATGATCTAAAAATTGAATTATATTTACTCTCAAACAAAATAGGGTTTCTAATTAAAACACTATGGGTTAATGTCATGGCATCAATAGACACTTTCTATTTTGATGTTGACTAGATATAGCTGGGACCTAATAACTTAAATTATAAATTAAGTCATTGTCATCATTGTAAAACTAGCCCCTTGTCCTAGTAATTATTGATTCAAGTAGTATTCAAAGGACTAAATATTTCTAAAGTATTAGACTTTATATTATATCCCAGTGTGATCAATGGTTATCTTTCCATTGTACACAAACGATCCAATGAATCATAGAAAAGTTAAATTATGAAATAGAGCTCTGAGTAAATGTGTAAACAGCAAGTGTCATGTTTATAAAGCTTTTCAGACAAAGATGTAATGAGTATAATCTTGTCATAATTAATTATTAAGCTTTATAAGATCTAATGATGAGCGGGTGATCGTATAAAGATATAATGGAGTGAGTGGACCTAGATGGAATAAAGTGATCATTGTTTATCGACACATCAAGGTTCCAAATGCAAGATCAACTATCTATATTTAAAGTTATGTTTAGTTTAAAGGTTAGTTGTAAGAACATGTAGGAACTTGCATGTAAGCTCTATATCTTGACACAGTCAAAGAGAAGTATCAATCTAATTGATCAAATCTATATTAATGTGTATGTGCATCAAAACTAGAGTCCAAAAAATTTTATAGGTAGTAATGAGACCAAAAAATTACAATGGCATTAGATGGAATCAAGATGCAATAATCTTACAGTTTAAGTCATAATGAACTAAAATCTAAAACTAACATGATGTGTTACAATCTGAGTGTGAACACATAGAATAAATGAAACCTTGGATCAATTTATTATATATATGATATCTAGGATAAAGGCAAAGGTTAGTGAAGCTATTGAATAATGTCAACCAAAAAATATAGAGACACAATGGAGTAGAGTCTAAGTGAGATGAAGTGTGTTGAATAGAGATAAATATAGACATAGAGATAGAGGGTCACAGAGTAAGAAAGTCACAAAGAGAATTTGTAGAGAATGATAAATTAAAACATAGACTTCTAACAAATAATTAAGATCTATATTCATTAATAAATCTATGATATAATTTGGAGTTATAACTCCATAGAAGAATCTGATAGGTTGTTGTTATCAGATAGATTAAGTTGGTGATCAAATTAGGGAGTGGGTGCTTCCTTAGAGTTGAAGCACTTAAATTAGGGTATTGGTGTCTCATTATGGTTGCTAACTTTCAATGTGTAAATAGTGAGGTTTTGAATATGAGGCTAGATTAAAGTAGTAGATTCTAGCAGCTATTCTCACCATGCTTTTTCCCTTTTGGTTTTCCATGTATAAAAATGGTGTCATGTATATTTGTATGTATGTGATATATATATATATATATATATATATATATATATATATATATATATATATATATATATATATATATATATATATATATATATATATATATATATATATATATATATATATTTGATTTTATCTACATATATATTTTAATTTGTATTAAAATTACATAAAAAACTATTTTTAATTTATATATTGATTCAACCCCCCTCTCAGTATCTAGTTATGTTCCAACAACTAAAGGCAAGATGTTAGGCCATATTATTTATGAAAAGGGTATTTCCATAGACTAGAATAGAATAGAGGTAATCCTCAAAATCCCACAACCTAGTACTAAGAAATATATAAAGAGTTTCTTTGGCAAGATCAAATTCTTGAGGAAGTTTACCTCAGTGTTTGCTAAGATAATTATGCCACTAAGTAACATGATAAATAATGATGTTAAAATCTATTGATTTGTTGAAGTGAAAATAAATTTTGACTAGATTAAGGGTACCATTGGAAACATTCCAGTACTCGTTAGTCTATATTACACACAACCCTTATACATATATTTGTTTGCCTATGAACATTCCAATGTTGTTGTGTTGACATAAAAGAAATAAATAGGAGATGAAAGGTCAATGCCCTTAATGAGAAACCCACTTATAAATGTTTAAATTGGATATTATATTATAGATAAATATTCCTTTTTTTTAATCAAAGTTATTAAAAATTTTAGGCATTACATTCTTTGTAGAAAAGTATTTATTATGGTACATGATCTAGTTGTAGAGGCATTTTTAATGTAGAATGCATTGGGAGAAAGGTGTGGTAAATTTATGACCATACTCAAATAATTTTACCTAGAGATTCAATGAATGAAATATCTTTTAGTTTAAGTAATTTTTAAAACCATGGTCGAGGTGGATCCCCAAATAATTTTCTAACAGTACTCAATGTAAGACATCGTAAATGATAATTCGTATACAAATATAGTTGGATATCTACTAAACAATGAGATTTCCAAGCACCTAAATTCCATATAGTGAAGAGTGTTAATGACGAGAAGAAATAATTTTATGATCAAAGATGGCACTATATATAGAATGAACCATCAATGCATATACTTGATATGCATGAATAAAGAAGTAATATATGTACTATGAGATTTCCATAAGAAATATGAAACTGGGGATGGTTTAAGAAATATCACAACTCATCAAATACTAAGGGTAGGCTAATATTAGTTTCATATTTTCAAATATGTCCATCTATATGTAGGGATTTTCCACACCTATGAAGTCATTGCACACCATGAATGCACCCCAATTATGCCATGATGATCGATTATTAAAGTTAAACCATTTGTAAAATGTGGACTATACTTCATGGGAGCCATTATTTTAAATTATTTTATAAGCCATAAGTTCACCCTTATAATTATATATTATTATACTCATTAGGAGAAATCTCAACCATTTAAGAATTACACCATTAAAAAACACATCATCATAAGGTTTGGTATGACCACCACATTGGTATGTGATAATGGACCATTTTTTCCTCCTTAAAATTCCTTGAATGGTCTTATGATCATAAATTAACTCTTAAATTTTCTTCAAATTATTATCCATAGGGTAGTGGGTTAGCTGAATCAACAAATAAGAATTTGTTGAGTATAATCAATAAAATCTTAGAATGAAACCCAAGAGATTGGCATAATATGATAAAATTTTCCTTATTGTATGATATAACTAGGATCAAAGATTCTATAGGGACCTATCCATATCATTTTGTATATGGCCAATATCCTATCTTACTAACCAATCTAAATATATTGACCTTGTTATTTATAAAAGAGTACATAGGGACTAGTAACCTAATATAATCCCACCTCTTGAAGGTCATGGAATTAGAATAAAAGTGGGATGTAATCTTCCTACATTTTAGTAAGCATCAATAGGTTTTAAAACATTAATTTGACAAAAGATCCAAAATAAAAACATTTAGGATCACATAAATTGTCTTTATGTGGGACAAGTCTCATGAAAAAAGTAAGATGGAAAATTTGATGCTTTATGGCTTGGTCCCTACGAAATTGCTAAAATCCTATGTGGGAATGCTTTCCATCTAAGGTGTCTTACTAGTGAGGATTTTCCATTTCATGTCAATGTATAATTCATCAAGCATTAATTATAGGCTTGAGTGGCTTAGAATCCCCTATAAATAATTTCTCTTTCTCTTTCTTTTTTTCCCCTTCATGATGCTTGTTTAAGTTTAGGGTTGATTTTGTTGATTTCTATTTTGTTGTTTCTCCTTGACTTGGTTTAGATGCATTGAATCTTTTTTTTAAAAGATAAAACTATTGTTTGTGCCTTATGTTTCCCTTAATTAATTCATGAATGATAATGGTGTTTTGTTTGTAAGTACTACCAATGGTATTTCTTATGTGTAAAATCTTAAAATGTTGTTCACTTGCCTACATGAATTGTTGTGGTTTCCTTGTATGTTTAAAAATAGTAGGCATACAATTTATAATCGAAAATATGAATTTATAAAGGCTAAATTTATTTTTTTAAGGGTCATAAAATACATGTAATAAAAAACTTGAACGATGATGTAGGCCTAAATTTTTTTGGCTTTTATTTGAATGATTACACAACATTTATATTATCACTCATCACTTGGATTGGTCCCCAACCCTAAATGGATGAAAATAAATAAAAATATCCTTTCAAAATAATTTCATTAAAATGTGAAGTCTAAACTCTCTCCTAAAAAGGGTGATCTTCGCAACCTACACTATAGTGTTTCCAACCTAGTTGGTAGTTGATCAAGGCCTTTGGAAGGGACCAGACATATCTCTATCAGGGATATAAATGTATATCTGGTAGTAGATCAATGTCCATGCCATTTCTCCCTTAGTGAAAATTATAAAATCTTTCACTCTTCAATAGTGCCCTTTATGATGTAAAGCTGATTTAATGTGTGCAATTTTAAGATAACTATATCAATCAGATAAAATCACACACTGATGCTCTTTAGATATAATTATAGTTTAGTATGTCATTTTTTGGATCATAATTTTTTATCTTCATTTTTTGAATTTATCTTGAAAGATTACTTATAGTAAATGTTTGTATTTGAATGGAAGCTTAATATTCTATATTCTTCATAGAATCAAGAGTATCTCCCACCAAGATTATCGATCTATTATTACTCACACAACATGCTCCATTTTTAGCTAAAATGAGGATCCTTTTTTGCATGATCTTTATAACTTAGGAGTTTTAATGATCTACGCATTTAAATATTTATTAGTTTAATGGTTAACCATCTACCAAATGATGAGTTTTAAGTGACTAGACATGCTTTTTTCTTAATGTTTTATTTCACTTAGATGTTCAGTCCAATATTTGCATCTAAAGGTTAATAGTAAGTTACCTGAATATATGTGAAGTGAAAGGTCTTAATAACATTGATTCACATTTTTAAAAATGCTTGAAAATTCCCCTATTGAGGGAATTTGGATAACACTTTCAAGGATTATCTAGATTTTATAGTCTTTTCCTTAGTAATCTTATTCATTTATATATTTATGCAAAAAATTGGATATTTTATTTTGGTTCTTTCATCAAATTCTTAGTTGATTTACTTAATATGAACTTGGATTTTCTAAAATCCTTATGATAATAGAATATTTTATCTCATTGATTCCCCCTTCTTTTGATCTATTTTCATGTTAAATTTGATGTAAATCAACTAAGAATTTGCTCATGTTCACCTTTTACCTTAGTTCATTTCGCTGAAATGGTCAATTTTTTTTTAATTAAAGTGGATTTGCTTTCATATGAAATGGTTTAATTTTGATAATATCATGAATTCTTTCTCTTTTGTTTCAAAAAGACTTACCCAATTTAATTTTTGAATTACATGAACTTTTTAATTAATATTCTCTTAATTGATTAGAATTTATTCAAAATATCTTGACTGTGTCATTTCATGTTGTTCTTTTAGATACCTAAATTATCCCAATGCTATGTGTTGAACTCCTGATAGTCCCTCACCCATTCAAAATGGATTTGACACTTGGTTTATTTATTCATAAATTTATTGGTAGGATGATGATGTCAACATACCTCCATATGAGTGGTTTAGGAATATGATACCACGTGGTAGCATCCTCACATCCCATAACCTCTCATACAAGTTAAATTACATTAGGGTAGTGGTCTAGAAAGATGATACCACATGGGATCATCACAATATTTCACTATCTTGGATATATTTGCATAGTGTCAATGACATCAACAAGCCCTAAGCAAGTGGGTGAGTGGGGTGATGATGTGTGGTGAAATACCACTACTCCATAGATCCATGTAAATCCACAATATTATTGGATCTTACAATATTTGAGTGATAGATATTACATCATGTGGAGAATTTTTAATTCAGCATGGTAACGAATAGTCATCACTGCACAAAGCCTTAAGGAAGTAAGCGAAGAATAGTGTATAGAACATGGTAGTGAGCCGATGAGAATAGGACATGATGGTTGTGCATATAGGTGAGAGACAAGATTGAAATTAATGACTTGTATAGTGGTCAAATCCATAACAATCCATAAATGGACTATTCATCTAATGTAACCTACAAAGCCAAATTGCATAGGTATCGTAATGGTAAAATTAATTAGGAAAAAAAATTCAAAGGTAATTTGGGTTATGGCATTGAATATAAGCTTGGTGTACACACTTAGGTATGTGAATAAAGGGGATGATAAAGACATATTACTGTGAAAACAAGTGACCTTTTTCTATGAATTCAAATATGAAAAATCTAAATTACAATCTGAAGGAATTTTCAACTATTTTTATCTAAAATTGGACAATAGATTTTACTCTCCTAGATGTAAATAACATGGCCTAAGCTGAAAGTTTCAAATACATTTCCTAATCCACACTAAATTTCTTGACTAATTATTTAGGAAAATATGATCTTCCTCCCATTTTTAATTTAAATTTGAGTTTAAAACTTCTAATTCCTGCATGTCTATTTAAGGGAAACTTTTCGATGTAATGAGGGTTGATATTTTAGAGTTAGAGAGATTATGCCCATTTTTTTAGAGAATTTAATTACTTTTTAGGATAATTTATACCTTTCCTTGTTTTATTCTTGCTATTCTATATAAGTTTCTAACACTTAGATGATTTCATGGATTCTAAACATTGTTAATCAAAAGGAATATCTAGATAATTCAAAGACTATTGAGACTATGTATTCATTCATTGCACATTTTTATGGTATCTATGTCTTTACTTATCACAATAAAAATACCTAAATTATTGTACCATATTTATTTGAATTTGTGATAGGTTTGGCTCAACTAAATATTGAATTTATTGGATTTATTTAGCCAGATAGTCTAAGATTCATCTATGTTTGCAGTAGGCATTTTATCTCTTTATCCCTAATCTTTTACAATTTATTTTTAATGAATTTTAGTCTAGGAATAAAATCAATCCAAGTTTGATTATCTATATTTCTTTCTATCTTATTTGTAGTTTGAAATTTTTATAGCATTTATACATCCATTATAATGGAAAACTAATGAAGTAACCAAGTTTTTTCAATTAATATAAAAATGCATAAGTTTTATTTCTATTTCTATTTTGAGGTTGAATCCTACAAGACTATCCAAGTGAATTTTTTAGTATCTAAATGAATGTCTTAGACAAATATAATTACACCTTAGAACTTTAAAATAGGCCTCTTACATGTAACAACTCCACTTCAACCAAATTAGTGAATACCAATATACTAAGATATGTTTTATTCATAAATTGGGGAGGTATTTTCTTCATGAGATCTCTCTCCTTTCAAGAGAAGCAAGGATTAAAAATTTATTTTCATAATTGTTGGCTCATTTAAAATGATGAATCAACATGTTTTGGTGTTATAAGGAGGGCCAAAACTTGAGTATACATTAATATTTGTTATTTTTATTGATTCTTATATCAATACCCTCATGTTTTCTCCCATTCTAGTGTGTGTTAATAGACACACCAACAATGGTAAATATAGAAAGTAAAGAGATCATGATACTTATATTTTATGGATTATTTCATGATAATGATTATTTTAACTAAGTGTAAATTATGGATAATCACACTTGTGATTTGTTAAGTTTAGGAACTAGTTTTTTTCTATATCAGGTTAATTCTTTAGGATCAGGTAAATATTGCAAGTCGATATTGGCCTATATAGAAATGTGAAAAAGTGACTACATGGTCACCTATGCCTATAATTTTTTTCTCTATGTTTGTGATTCAAAAATATAATGACATACACATATCCATAAATTCGTCACCTTTTCCTTGAAACCCTAAATGTGCTTTTGAGGTATATAAATCTCAAAATTGGGGAAGTAGTATCGACTGAGCTAACCCCAATCACCCTCATTTAGAGATTCAACATTGCCCATGTACCAAAAATTTAAAGGATTGATATCAATCCACATGTGGTTCTCCCACTTAGTTGGATTATGTGATTATGCACCTTCAATATATGATCACAACTAATGACTAGATTTGGTATTTGACAATTCTTTCTTTGAAATGGATTTTGAGTGATTTTGGAGTTGGCTTGTAACTAATCATAATGAATAGTATGTTAATTGGGAATAATATGGCATATTTTTATCAAATTACAATAATCTATAGATGTGAATATAGATAAATTATAGATTCCTTTGAAATGAATACTTGATTTGCATACATATAGATAATTTCAAATAATTCCCCACACCACTAATAAGGTAGGCTTGTGGGATGACCCTAAGGATGGGTTTTATTTTAGGAAATATTTTTTATTAGGAGTGGGATGATTTTGACCATGTAGGTCATTATCAATTGATGATAATGTCTCTATCCTCATAAAATGACCCATTTATAAGTGGGATGTTATAAGAGTCTATATATGTTTATGTATGATATTTATAAGGTTTAAAAAACATGAGGTTAATGTATGTTTATTACAATAAAATGAAAGGGTTTAATCATAAAATAGCATGCAAGGGTGAGAGGATGGTGAATTTATATCTTATTTGATTTCTCAAGTCATGCATGGTAAATGTATGCCAATATTTTAATTTTATAATATTAAATACTATATTTAATTATCTAAAATTTCCCCCCTTTAATATAGTAATTTAATTAAAAGAGTATAAGGATAAATTATACATGAATTCATAAAACACACCTTTTCATTTTTGGGTGATATATCAATATTTATATTTCTAATCTGTAGGGACCTAAAATGAGCTTGAAGTAGTCAATGTTCATATGTGAAATCTAAAATCTATAAAATAAATGAATAAGGGTTAGATTACACCTATGTGTTAATGAAAACCATTTTGCCTTAAATATTTTTGGAGATGATTATTATTTATGTAATAATTAAAGATTTGGGTTTGATCATGCACCAAATTTTTGTAACTATGTAGGATCTTGAGTTTCATCCATGTAAAAATAAAAAAGAAAGATTGTAAAGGAATGGTTAATGTTCATGCCCCCTTCATGTATGCATGTTATGATAAATGAGAAGCATAATGACAACAATTTTTAATTTGATTATAAATTTATTTTATATGTGAATGAGCCAATATCATGCCCCCTAAATCTATATCCAAAATATAATGTGAATGTACATGTTTGATATTTTGTTCCTACAATTTTTTGTGCACATGCCCATGTATATGCATCCAAATGTGTATGAATTTTTTCTCAAGTGTATATAATGTGAACACATATGAATGACATATGCCCCTATAATATGTATCATTATTCAAATTTCTATCCTATATCTTACCATTTTTAATATCTAAAATGTGTAAGCCCTATACTTTTTTTTGATATTCTTCTCATGGAGGGTTATGTCTATAATACAAGTACACTATAGTTCCCCCATTTTCATAATATGGATCTATCTTATAATTACCCAATATAAAATTAAGAATTAATTATATCATCTCATGAATAATGATATCATTTAATATCGTTTGATCATGTGGAGAGTATTTCATCATTCTAATACATGTATAAATCAATACATGTACATAACATATGAAATGTTGGGCATGTAAGTGTCATGTATGGATAAATATATCAAGGAATAATGTAGTAGAAGTGTAAATAAAAAATACTATGAAATAATATTTCATGGTATAATCATAGCATCCTTTCATGTCAATGAGCTCAACAAACACAACAAACTCAATAGTTAGTTATCACACATAAACCAAAGGGTTAAATACAAGGGACACAAATATGTCAAATAAATCATGGGTAAAGGACACACATAATATGACATAAAAAATGTCACAATAAGGAATCCCCAAGGGCCAAAAAAAATTGTCACACATAAATCAAACTATTATGTATAAAAAATAACATCAATATCACATAAGATAAGTAACCAGTGTACATATTCCATATGTATTAATTTAATACCATAGTAAAATGGAATATCAAGTGTCACTATATAATAAATGAGTAATTAGTAAGGTATTTGTAATAAATATAGATGGCTCAAGATGGAGCAAAGGTCATATAAATATATAGCCTATTATAGTGAAACCTACAGAACAAGATGCACGTAATGTGATCACTAGGTAGAGGAGAACACAACATATATATGTCCATGTCAAAAATGAATTACATACATAGAATTTAGAAACCATGAAATTCATGTGAATATGTAAATAATATGCCACTACCAAAACATGTGATACATAACATATGTAAAAATGTAAAGTAGCCATCATGTCATGCTCAAGTCCTGATTTTAGATTTTTGAATATTTGAATGTTTTTATATTTATTTATTATTCGATTATTTTTATTTTTATAATATTTAAAATTTGATAAAAATAACCAATTATTTTATCAATAGGAGGCTAAGGTAGGTGATTGTATTAGGTGGTGGAGGGATATTTTGTTATGGGTGAGATGTATCAACTATGGATGGGTCATAATCTGATATCATGTCATGTATATCATGATCAACTCTCTTATAACTCAATGTGTGATGAATGGGTATAGAATCTATAGGAATATTTGTTATCTATGGTGCAATGGGATACTATCTCCATGATTGTGTTTTCTAAGGAACATGATGAATTATTCATAATGGTAATTGAGTATGTGTTGTATATGATAGTACCCTATGTGGTCTCTAAGTACTATATTACATACCCTATGTGTAATAGTTATATGTATAGGTTGATAATGTGTATGTGTAATAATTGACTATATATGTTCATCATATATATGTATCACATCTTTATTTGAATAATTATCTTGCATATGTGTACCATGTATCACTGAATAATGATCCTAAATATGTGTACCATATATCTTTAAATAATGATCATAATATGTGTACCATATGCATCTAAATAATGAACCTAAATATTTTTACCATTTATCTTTAAATAATTATCCTAATTATGTCTATCAACCAATCATGGTGGTGGTGTCAGTCGAGTAGGACGTTTCACTAACTATAGGGTATACTCATACCATACTTATGGAACTATAACCATTCTATTGTAGTACATTTTATTTAAGCATTGATATACTATTGATAGGATTACGTAAATTCTATACATCCTTGGGCATCCTAATAATTTTTTTAATATTCCATTACTTTTTACTACTAGGATTAGTGTGGACAATATGGTTGATCCAAGCTAAATAGTTAATACTATGCATCCTAGTGTACTATGTCATTATTCGTAGAAACCCTTAAGTTTTTAAATTTTATCTTCCAAATCATTGCATGTGTGTCCAATATATAATATAAGTGAAATTATTCACACATTATCACTTGAATCATTATCATTTATAACATTTTATATAGGTTGTTATTCAATCTAGGTACATATAAGTAATACATGAAAAATTGGGGGGTTGTAAACTATCTCACTATCATGAAATGGAATCAAAAGCCACTGAGGTGGGTTATTATTAATTATTATAATGATATTATTTAATAGGTCACCATATGTTTCTAGTGGAAAATGAATTTTATGTTCATAATGTACATCTAGATTATCCTTGGTTTTTATTAAATCATGTTTAATGAATAGATTACTAAAAATATTCAACTTTTGATTTCTATTGTAGTGTGGTCATTATTATTTTGTAGGAGTAATAAATTAAATAATGTTATCAAGAATGATATCATGTATCTTGTGTCTTAACTTGAATCACCTATTCATTAAATGCCCTATATTATAATGATAATCATAATATGTATTACTACATAATTCCCTAGTCCATTCTAGCTTGGATTGAGCTCTTATAGTTGAAGGATTGAGATAAGGTTAAACTCTACCAACTTATTTAGAATCATATGGGGAGGTGATGGTATTCATTAAAACTACCTATTTTTTGGAGTTGTCAAATGTAATTGTTTCATAAATTTTGATACTACATTTATTGTAGCCTTAAATTCATTCTTGTTATCACTTGGTTTAACTTTATAATTTGGTTTATTTTAAAACTTCATTATTGAAGTATTCATAAGATTTGATGTATACTTGAGTTTATCTAAAGTAATTAACTTGAATTATCAATCCCTTATTGTATGGAATAACTCATCAAATGATTCAAATCTCTTTAATATAATTGATTCATGTATTCGAATAGTAATTTTTTTTTGAAATTATCTTATAATTTATCACAAATAACATTGGTCATCTTAGCTATCATGATATTTTATTGAATCTCACTAATTTGTGTTTAGGATAACTTCTCATTAATGTTGATGGGAACATGTGCTAATAATTGGTTAGCCAAGTGTTTTAAATTTTTCTATGGAATGAAGGGGGAGATCATAAAAACATCTCATTGCATAGTCCTTAATAATTTTTTTGTAATAACTTGGTCAATATCTTATTATTATATGCATATTCTAAACAAGCTACATGGAATGATATAAGGTGTACTATTGTATAATGGGATCTACACAACCTATAAGTAAAGGGTAGGATAAAATATCATGAACTAATGAAATGTGGATTAATGAATGCAAATTCATGGTATAGATAGATCTTAATGCACTTGTTTAAATTTTTTATTTTGATTTAAAATGAAATGTAATAAAAATTTACACAATTGAAATATTTATTTAGATTATGGAATATAAATAACCTAAATGTAAAATATAGGAATGGAAATGAGATATAAATAATAAATTAAATAATATTTGAAAACTTAACATTGATATGATTTATATTGACTATTAAAATTTTTCATTGACATATAAATTATTGGGATGATATATGAATTGTGTTGAATCCAAAAACATAATTATGTGATGGATTAGGATAGAGACACACTAGGGTGGATAGGGGTGCATTGTGTCCTTAAATTTTGATTTTTTCCATATCTATGTTGATTGTGCAATTGATTTTTATATTTTATTAATTCAAGATGTATGAGAGGTCCTTTTGATAACCTACAGGTGTTGATTTGACATGTAAAAGTGCCTGCAATAATAAAATCATATTTTTCTGAACATAAATTAGTTTGAGATCAAATGAAAATGGGGGAATATATAAAGAATAATATTTAATATATCTTAAAATAACTCTACATAATTTGAGTGCTAAATACATAGCCTAAAAGTGCCTTAGGTTGATGTAGTTCTCCATCCTAGAGTGATTATGTGAATTGTATAATTTTCTATATGGTTACAACTAGTAAATTGAATTGAATAATTTAGAATGAGTTATTTTTACCTATAATAAAATAGATTCAAACTTTTCCTATGCCTATCAGGATAAATCACAACCTAAATTAGAAATCATAGTGCACTTTTACTCAATGTGTAGTGTAATTTCAAGCTGATTTATAGATTTTTTTTGAATGATCTTGATGTGCATATATAGATGAATATGTGGAATATATTTTTTAATTTACCTTGATAAAATCATGAGAGATTTAATATGGAACATCTAAAATTTCATAAGTATATATTTAGAGTGCAAGAGATAAGGGTGCACTAGTTGAAAAGGTTAGGGTAAGGCCATGCTCAACTTAGTGTGGTCATGTCTTATGAGGTTGGAGACTATTTTAACTTGTATTATATGAATATGTAAGAATATTAAATATTTTTAAATAATATTTTATGTAATTATAATATAGTAAGTATAATAGTCAAGGTTATCATAGATATTTCAATTTAACAGAATGCTGAGTAGGCCAAATAAGGTCAAAATATCAAAATTAAACATTTTCAATCACTTAATGACTAAATTTAAGTGTTTAAAAATCTTCAATATAATTAAAACACAATATTATATAGATTTATAATAGGTCACTCAAGGGAATGTGCATTATGAAATGTTGGAAATCAGGTGTGCTTAGCCATCTTGGATGGGGTGAAAGTTACATGTGTAGGAATAAGCATCAAAATATTATTAATTATTTATGATACCCCTAGTTTTTAGGTGGATGTCACATAGGTCAAAAATTTGTAGGAATGGGAATAGTACCAGTAGTGGTGGTTTGAATTCCATATGTGACGTCTTAAATTAATATGGTTTCCTTATCTCTTGATATATATAACATAACACACATATGATGTGGATTCATTTTAATATATTCAATGAATTGTTCATATTCTAAGGTATTTTTTTTCTCTATAATAATTGTATCATCATTGTTAATTTTCATGATACATAAATCAATGGAGTGAATATGATATGTTGTGAAATATTTATTATGAAATAAGAAAGTGAATCATTGAATCCATTTTCCATGTCTCATATTGGATATTACAACAATAATATTAAATAAAGTATTGGGATTGTTTATTTCTAAGTTTAGCCTTATTAGTGAGTTTGGACTTGATATTAATTTGGAATTTGTCTACATAATTGATCCAAATAAAATATACTATCAATGTATAGCAACATGAAAATATAAATTTTAGGAATTTTAATAACCAATAATGTTAATTCAACATGGTAATGATTAATGTGTATTGATAAGAGAAATAATAAACCCTAATGATGAAAGTGGAAACCCTAAAAGGATGAAACTCTGAAGGAAAACCTAGGGTTTTTAATTTTTTTATATGTGCACGGGCTCACCAATGTGGTTTACCCTAATTTGGATTAATTGGTAAGATAAATCTACGTAATATAACCTATAAATATATTTTATATTATAATATGTGACATTGAAGACATAATCTAAATATAAATTAATGATAATTAATTCTTCTAATTTTATTAATGCATGTGCTAAATATGGAAAGTAATAAAGAGATCATGATACTTTAGTTTTTTAGTTTTATTGATTGATTCTAATTATGTTCTAAAAGTGTTAATTGGTGATAAGCATGATTATTATTTGATTACTTCAGGAATGTATTTGTTACTTTTGATAGATTATTTCTATAGGATCAGACAAGTATTATAGGTTGATATTTAATTGCACATTATATCTGACCTTTATGTAAATATAATAATGACTATATTATCACCTATGATTGCATTTGATTACTCTGTGTTTGTGATCCTAAACTCAATGCTATGCACATATCCACAAATTAGCCTACTTTACATTGAAACCCTATAAGTGATTTAGAGGGATATAAATCTACAAAAATGGGTGAAGTGTATTGGGTTGAGATTATCCCAATTACACCTACTTGGTGATGTACCACTACCTATGTATCCAATACTTTAATTAGGTAAATAAAGCCACATGTAGTTCTCCCACCTATTATTATTGTGTAATTGTGATCCTTTGATATATTAATGAAACTAATGATTAGATTTGGTATTTGACAATGTTTTTTTTTAATTTGGATTTTGAGTGATTTATACTTGGTTTGCAACTACTCCTAGTTAGTAATATGAAAATTTTAATGAATATAATAAATTTTCTCAAAGTACATTAGTCTATAGATGTGAAAATAGATAAATATTGAATGCCTTTGAAATGAAGCCTTGATTTTTTTAAATAATTCCTCACACCACTTGCATGTTAAGATTAAGGACTAAACCTAAGGATGGGTTTGATTTTATAATATATCCATTTTCAGGAGTGGGGAAGTTTTGACTAGTAAAGTTTTTATTGATAGAAGATAATGCCTGTAACATTATAAATGACTTGCATATGGGTGGACTACTTTGAGAGTATAGAGATGTATGTGTAGGACATTTAGATGGTTTAAAATAGATAATGAGTATCATGTAGGTGTATTAATACATAATGGATGGGTTCACTCATAAAATAACATGAAAGTGTGAGAGGATGGTGAATTAAGATGTTTCATTATTTCTTAATTTGTGTGTGTTAAATGTATGTGAATCTTGATATTATAAATTATTGAAGACCATATTTTAGTATCTACATATCTTCCATTTTTATCCATCCCAATTTATTCCCAGTAACTTGTAATACACCTCACATGTTTTTTCAAATAATCTATCTACCTTAATGAAACATCTTAAGATCATTACATCAATTTTACTATTTCTTAAATGGTAATGTCATATTTATAACATATTGTCTGACATTATTTTTTAAGTTTGACTACTTTATGCTACACAAAGCAATGGTTAAAATTCAAATTCAAATATTTCACATGGGTTGACCCTTACAATTTACATGTTTATGGCTTGATAAAGTACCTAAAGAGTTTCCTATAAATAAAAATAGTCATATACTTATTACCTATCTTAAAAACACCTATTAGGAATATTCATAAACTTGCACATTAAGAGGACCATTTTATTTCTCCATATTTTCTAATCAATCACTAAATTCAAGTCTATAACAAGTTTGAATCACTCAAGATCCAATACAAGATTATCAAATTCCAAGAATAAAGAGATATATTGTAGGTTGAAAATATTAAATGAACACTATTTCACACATTCACTTAGCATGGATAACTACATGAAATTTGACTTTTATCTTTCGAGTATTGGATATGTAGGTAGCTTTCAAATGGTCAATAGGGAGTGGTATAGGTTATCTTAAACCACCTTCTTCCCCCCTTTCAAGCATTATTCTATCATTTTAGGTGAAACTAGGATTTCAAGTGAAGGATAAGGATTTATATGAGTTTTATGCATTATTATACCTTAGGATTTCATCTGCAATCGAAAGAGATGAAGGTGTACTTTCATGTATAAAATAGAAGACAAAAGTATACATAGAAATAATTTTTAGATTCAAAATAGATAGTTTTAAATATACTGAATTGAGTTTTATGATATTATCTAGGTACACAAATACCTCCAAATTCTTATATTAGAGACTTTCAATCCAATTTTCCATATTTCCTACCACCTATAATCTATATCAGTCTTGCATAAAATTATAATAACACTAAATATATTATTATATTTAGTACTTTATATATTTATCAAATGAAAATTTCAAATTAATCACAACCTCTTACATTTATATTTATGCTTAATTGTCATTTATTGTAATCTAAATTATACATATATTTTTTATATTTTTTATGTTTTAATATTAATCCAAAATAGAGTAAAACATATTGGTGAACCTAAATTTTGTATCAATAAATTCTAAAACTTAGGTTGTATTTCATTTTTATTTCTCTCTTTTAGAGTTTCAAATTTCTATATATAATTTTTTTAGTTTTAATCTCTTTTTTTTACCTAATACACAATTATAATTGATGAACATAGTTTTTATTTATTTAATCAAGTTATGATTATAATTAGTACATTTTATTTTATATTGATACACAAAATATGTGTAGATGATATTTTGTTATTATGTATCACCTTAATCTTGTACACTTAGAAAACTCATACCTTGGTTGTTACTCTTAGTTTTACACACTCCTTGCTTATGTAAGCCTCACATATGTTCTATCTTGTGACCCTTGGCATATCTCTTAGTCTAACCAGTCTTATATTGAAGATATAGACATTATATATTTTCAAGAATTCTTAAAATGTACTTATCTTACACCTTTATAAGTTTTTATCATATGCCTATTTTGATACTCCCTAGATATTAATGCATGGGATAGATAATAGTGTTGACATTATTATCCTACCCCAATGCAAGTTTCTAGTGCCCTAAATTTATCTAATTTGTAAATGAAACATATTTAAATGGTTGAACTAAGTTATTTAATGTAATTTATTACTCTAAATTTATTTATATAAATAAAATATCAAACGTTGTTCATTCCGCACCTATGAAACTTGGAAAATACCAAATAGACCAAGGCACTTAACAAAAAACACTTTTTAAAGCATTTAATTGATCAAAGATTACCTATTTCCATACCAGTCATAGGTAAAACACATATACAACTATGTATTACTAAATTTTTATCCCAAGAGCCCAATTTTACAAGTTATAATCCATACAACTAATGTACTTATTTTACACACACTGCATGCTTCACACACAATCCAACATGTAGGGAAGAAATACATCATTATGAGGCCCTATTTAGAGTATTGGATAAGTATTAAGTGTCATTTTATATTGGGGTCATTGGGGTAATATTGACACCATGTTCGCACTAACCCATTTTTCCCCAAGGTCACATTGAAGATGGAAATCTAGGATTTTATCATTTCATAAGGAGTGACTATTTATGACCCTAATCTAAATGCACTTGAGAAAATTTAAAGTAAAACCTAGAAGCATATAGGTCTTCACATCTTATTTCACCAAATATTTTATATATTACACTATTTCTAGACTCATACAATAGTGTCTAGATAGCTACAAGCACTAGATCCAAAATTTGACAAATGTTCTAAAACTATCTTCCCACCTACTTTCATCCTATTCCATATCAATAACTACATTATCATCATAATAATATAAGTACTTATATAATTTTTAATTTTTTATATCTACCTAGTTATACTTTCCATATTTAGACTATCTCATCATAATAAATTTACTGTATGTTTATATTTGAGTTTGACACTTAACTAACATGTTATCGATCTGATGATCACCCTTGTGCAATTTAATTTATATATTATTAACCTTAATATTAAATTTAAATACATGCCCACACATTTTAGTGTTAAACATTTGGTGAACCCGTATTTGAACATGAAACCCTAGGTCACTTAGGTTTTTTTATTTTTCCATTTTGATAACTACTGATTTTCATAAAATATGTTCAACATGGATGCATCCATTATCCATTTTTAATTCTAATATGTCATAGTTATTATATTTTAACACATTAATTTCATTTTATAATGTTATAAGTCAACACGTACCAATAATGAGAAGGTTTTAAATCAAGCACAATAATTAATGTCTTTTTAAAATTAATTTTACAATGTTATAGAGATACTATCTAGATGACAACAAAAATTATCTCAACCTTTTTTCCTACCTATATCTTACTATAATGACATCTAACATCCTATATATCTGGTCCACACTATTATTCTTCAAAGAGTTAAGGTTTTCCAACCCATCCCACTACATGTTAATACACAACAATTGCTACATAAACCTAGGATTGTAATAAAATCCAATGGATATGACATTATTTATCAATTGAAAAATATATATGCTAATATTTCAATACTTGATATTATAAATCAATCTAATGTTTTTAAGGATGTCTTATATGAAGCATTGTATGAAACACAAGTCCCAAGTGATATTGAGCCTACTTATTTTATGGATATCATGCAATATCTTAAGAATAATTCCAAGATCATCACCTTTGATTCAATAGATTCACCATCCAAATATATTATTAGAAAAAAATTTCTTTTGTTAATATAATTAACAATAAAAAATAAAGGTATCAAAAGATTTCTCATTCATAATGGATCAGGCCTAAACATTTATAGAATGAAACTCATAAAAACCATGTGTATAAACACAAATCTTATACAAACTATTGTTATGCATAAATAGGGTTTTAAAATTCACATATCCCTCAAATTGGACAGAATACATTAGATGTGACCTTATTAAAAGAAATAATTCAAACTAATTTTAGGTCATGTCTCAATATTTATATTATAATTTACTTTTGGGTAGACCATGGATACATTTAATGGAATCTATCCCCTCTAAAATTCATCAATATGTCAGATTAATAAATTATGAGACATTATTATCCATGCATTTTGATGATGAGCCTTTCAAATTTAAAAAAATGATACACTCTAAAACTTAAGGTTTCCCTATAGTATTATCACCTAACCATTCAATTCCACTTGAGAATATACATATATATGAAATAGGTGAGTCAAATATAATACATATTTTATCTCTAGATAAAAATAAGGAACTAAACTCTAAGTTTCACATATATATGCATAAGGAGAAAGAATCATTAACAAAGCATCTAGAGAAACTTAAATATTTCTAACATTTGAGCTTACTTTATTAGTCAATACTGAGCAAAAATAGGGCTATGTTTTAGATTAATATGACAATGACGATGATATAAACCTATAATATGATAGATGATAAAGTATGAAACTTAAAATTTGATCCACTTGATAACTTATCACATAAACTATATGAGATTATGAGTCCTGACACATATAATCTAAATTCAAATGTAAAAAATATAGAATTGAATCCAAATAATGGAAAATCATAACTAGAATATGAGCATGTAAATTCCTATTATTATATACACCCCTCCTAGTCAAAATCATTGAGTCAACCTTGTAAGGTCTAAAGGCAAGTACATCATGTAAAAAATGTGGAGACTTGTCAAATTCCTTCATAATAAATCTTACAAATTATGACATAACAAGGTATTCATTTTTATCATGAAGGTAAATTAATACATATTCCAAATGATAGAATTACCTCTTACGATAAACATGCAAAAAATGAGGAGGAACATGCTATGTACCTTTTCAACCTATATAATCATGATGCAAATAATGTAAAGATCCAACTTAAGGTTGCAAGGCACTGAATGGGGGAGATACCTATGATCATCCATTGTATAGGATCATATATTATTCTTTATAAAAGCTTCCAAAAATACCCAAAAAAAAAACATTAAAAAGAATAAAAACACTTTTGGCACTTACATATTCTTTTGGTTCCTTGGCATCCATTTGGTGCTTCCATATTAATGGACCACATACTTAGTTACTCTTGCATACACATATACATCACACTTCTACATTAGGTGTGATATAAACATACACAAATATATTATACACTCATATTTCTAATGTTTATATTCTCTCTACTCATGTCATATGAAAATTGGAGGAATCTCTTATTCAATATTGATTCACATGGGTTATATGATTCAATAATCACTCTACATTATCATGTTTGAGCTTACATATATACTTACACATGCCTATTATCCATGATTATATCTTACATAGGGTAATTCATATATTATACACTTGACATAATTTTCTAACACATTGGATCCATGGGCCACTATGATTATTATAGTTTCTTATGCTTTAATTCATGCACTTGCTTAAGTGTCTTGTATCTATTGTATGAGTATTTGAATATGTTCCCTTTCTTTTGGCCCATATGCCTATGTATACTTTCTTTGACATTTACATCATGTCGTTATCTAGATTATGGACATTTGAATATATGAATCTTACTTTCATGGAAAATTGACTAAGTAATGTCCCTTAGATTATGCGGCATTTGAACATGACCTTTATTTATGGTTTTTTTGAACCATTACTTGTTGAGTTGATTTTGATTACTCTTGTGTGTGTGATTATTTGCTTATTGAGCTTGTATTATTACTATTTAGACATTTCCATGATATTTATCATGCATCTTAGGCCTACATGTGATCAAATTGGTTCTATGAACTTCAATGACACATTTACCTAAACATGTTCCTCCTATATCTTACATGGTTACATACACTTATTGTACAGTTGTATTACCCTTTTGAGGTGAGGTAACTCCTAGTTCTTTTTTTCCCTCACCTCAAGGGGGAAATATTAGTGGGATCATGATTTGGAAGCATGTTATCCACCCTCATTAATTATTTGGTTCTTATATAGTTTTATATATTCATTTGGAGCATGTCATATGGACATGTTCTCCACTCATTCCCAATTTTTAGATTGTAGTGGGGGCATGATTTCGAAGCATGTTCTCCACAGTTAATTTAATATGTGGTAATTATATCAGTTTTTTATTCTAATCACAACCAATAATATTAGGGGGTGAATAAGTCTAAAAAATATTATTTCAATTCCCTATATCATCCATTAGTCATTCAAATAAATCCAGAGATATAACAAGGTTTAATCAATCATTCTTATGAGCATGAAGTAGGAACATAAAACATGGACACAAGATCTATGTGGGAAATCTTCATGGAAGATAAAAAACACTAATACATAACTTGGAATATATTCATATAAGTAATAAATCAAAATTTATTAAGGAACCAACCCCACAAGGAGCACCAACTTTTTCTCTAGTTAAGCATTAACTCAACTAGTCCTTTAATAAGCACCAAATTACAAGGAGAAACCAATCCCCTAAGTAACTCAGCACTAACTTAGATACCTTGAATATTTGATAACTATTGGGCACTTTTTTATCAATCAAATGAATGTTAACACCTTCTTGTGCTCTTCTCACTATTTTATCTCTCTCAAATAGCCTCTTAGGCCTTCTCATTCAACTAGCCCTTTCCTTGGTAGAATTAGGTTATATGAACTTACTCATCACTTTTAGAAACAAAATTATATATTCATTACATATTTATCACACATATTTTATATTATTCAATCCCTCTACATATTTTCTATAACTCTATATCATTAAATCATCTCCTCAATATTCTAACCAGTCAATTAGACCTATTAGACCTTCTCTTTATACTTAGCTCTTTATCCTACCCATATTGGTCAGATAAGAAACTATCCATACTTGTATCACCATTTTAATATATCAATAAACATTTTTAAAAAGTTAATAAACCACTAAATAGGTTTTTCATTACCCTTAATGGGCAAAAGCATCATTAGGCCTAATAGAGCCCTGATGCAATTAGGCCTTCTAAAAGCACACATTTCACTTTGGCCTCATTGAAACACCTTGAGCCTAAAAAAAAAGATTAAAAATTTCATAAAACCCTAAATTATACCATTTTAATCTCAAATTATGTACTAAAAACCATTTATGTCATTTCACTCCTTGAACCACACATTAGGTCTACTCATAATTAAGCCTTCTCACTGCTAGAAAGATTGTCTTACAAATCTAAAGTATAAACTCAACTTTGAAATATAAAAAAATAAAAAAATCACATGGATAAAAATTTAATTAACTTAGGTTAATCATAATATTCATTTTATTTTACAAAATATGGTAGAAGACCTTAAACCAACCATTTTCATATGCTTACTCAAAACTGCACACAGGGTACAAAAACCCTGTCAAGAACCTTTAAATTTTCACACCTTCATAGGAGATTATCATAAATATAAATACATTAAAAATATATTATTATAAATTTATAAAAAATTAATGTTAATTATATTATTCAATTCCATGTAAAATAATTAGGAACACCATTCTCACTCATACACAAAAAAACTGCCTATATCTCCAAAAACATAGTCACGAAAACTAAGTCTTAAAACACATATGGATACAATTTTATTAAGATAAAATGGGTTTATATTATATTTAATAATTATTATAAAATATTTAAATATATAAATTAAAATTTTAAATATCAATATTGGTCTTATAGACCAATGCCATGTCTTCACCCTACACAGACCTCACTGTGTTAGATAGGTCACTTTGAGAACAATATATTGAATGTATATGAGAATAACCAAAAATTTTATTCAAGGAGGAAATTTTATATAGGTATTTAAAAATTACCCCATTAATTTTTATCCATCCCCAATCCATTACAACCCATCCCTAGTGTCTTTCTCACTTTTATCTAGTTTTCTCATTTGCTTCTTCATTAACCTTGTTTAGTGATAGGTCAAATTCCATGACAAGTTTAGAATATTTAAGGTTTGAATCATAATAATAAACCATAATTTTCATAATATATATGTATAAATATTTAACCTCCAAAATATTTCATGCTTTGATCTGGTCAAACCTACCTACTATATCAAAAATTTGAGAAATAAGGGTTTTCTTGTATCTTCCATTCACTCTTCTGATAGAAAAATGAAATTGGAGAAATTTGGGAGAGTAATATACAATATAAAATAATAAAAATGTGTCATCCTATCCATTTTAATACATTTAAAACAATATCTTTCCTATCAGGTCATTATGAGGGTTTTAGGAGGGTTTTGATTACTTTCCATTCTTAGCAATCATTCATAAGAGATTACCCCTAAAATCCAAAACTATTTCCAAAATTCAAGATGGGATACTTCCATATATTATATTAAATTGTCAATATATCATGGTTTTAAATTCCAATTATCATAATAAAAACCTTCTCAGGTCTATAACACCTCATTCTGTGGACACAAAAAACCTCAACACCAAATTTCATGATTTCTCCTTCAGGATTTGACCTCAAATTTGGTCAAAAAACTTGAAAAAAACTATCACACATATGATAATGATATTATCATCTTTGTCACATTTTTAACTTAACTTTACCCCTCATTATGTCACACTATGTTTCTTTGCACATTTGGTCTTCAACTACTATCCATACTTAGACCTTGATCATACCTTGAAACATATTATATTATTATAAAATCCTCATCCTCATGTCATAAAACATAAAATCATGCTCATACACTACCAACCTTCTTCACATAAGTCTCATACTACTCATCTCGTCATACTACCAATCTTATGCCTTATTAATAGGTATCTCAAGTACATGGCTCATCAAATCAACTTTAAGAGAAATAAAGACAACTCAAAATGACATAAATGAAAATTCCATGCATACCTTAGAACACATTATCAATAATCTTCCCCTTTATCATTGATGACAACCACTCATTGATGGTAATCATTCAAAGAAGCTTCTCTTACTGGGATACATCTTCCCCATAGAGATTAATCTCCTACTTTGACATTAATGAAAAATAATTATATGAAACAAAACTCAATAAATAGGAATGAAAAATCATATCAAAAATCTCCCACTATCTCATTGCATACCTCAAACATCTTCTTCTTAAAAAACTGATATGACTCCCCCTTTGACCTCATAGCTTGTGCACTTGTTTGCTACTCATGGAGATAAAGTACCTCCTTATTATCTCCTCCTAAGAACTTTGACCTACTTAGTGATTGTTAATAATATGAATCACACCCAATTCTTATCTCATATGTTCAAAATTAGCCTTTAGAATAGGCTAAGTCAAATATCTATAATCTAATCCTTTGTAGACATAAATTCAAGCTTAATACTTTGTTCACTTACTATTATCTTAAGAAATGATACTTGATAAGGATGTGATTGATCATTGAATGCATGAAAGGATTATTTGAAACACTTATGGGACTATTATTATAAAAAAAAAAGGTTTAAGACCATCAAAATCCACCTTGTAGTCTCTTAAGGTTTGTATCATCTATAGTACCTGAGTAAAACATGAAGCTACTACAATGTTCTTAGCCTCATAAGTAGATAAATCCACTGATTGGTTATTTATTGCTTATCAAAGAGAGTAGGCATTTACCTAATAAGAAATCTCCTCCACTACTAATGTTTCTATCATCTAGACTCCCATCCCAATCTATATTTGTATAGGATACTAGGTAAAAATTCTTGCTCCTTGGGTACCATAATCTATACTCCATAATTCCTTTGAGATACCTAAGTATCCTATTGACTGCTTGTAGATGAATTTTCATAAGATGTACTTGAAATCTTCCCATAAGACCTACTACTTACATGATGTTAGGTCTATAAGTAATATTATATAGTAAAATCCTAATCATTAATCTATAATATGTCTGACTAAATCTTGGAGATTCATCCTCCTTGCTTAGATTACATCCTGTAACCATAGCTATACTTAAATATTTGCAATATTCCATCTCAAAATTATTTTAAATCTCTTTTATATATTTGACCTATGAAATGAACATACCTGTATTATATTCACTAATTTGAAGTCCATGAAAGAAGGATAGTTCTCCAAGCATAGACACTTCAAATTCTAATTTCATCTCCTCTATAAAGGCCCTGGCCATGTTCTCATCAATTCTACCAAAGATGATATCATCCACATCGAACATCATTGTCAACTGATTATTATTTTCAATTTTGACATATAGGTTACTATTTGAAACTCATCTCTTGAAACCTTTGTCTAAAAGATAGTTTTCTAGTCTAAAATACCAAGATCTAAGAGCTTATTTTAGACCATAGAGTGCCTTCTTAAATCTACAAACATAATTATTTTTATCAGTCCATAAGAAACCCTCAGGTTGATAAATTTATACTTCTTCCAAGTTTATATTTAGGAAAGCTGAGTTGACATCCATCTAATATTTCTTGAATCCTTTGAAGCCTGTATAGGTAATAAACATCCTAATAGCCTCTAACATTGCCACAAGAGTAAAATTTTCCTCAAAATCCATTCCTTCTACTTGAGCATATCCTTTTCATACTAGTTTATACTTATTTTTGGTAACTTACCCATTATCAATCAACTTGTTTCTAAACACCCATTTTGTACCAATGATATTTTTGTCATTAGGCATAGATAATAACTCCCAAGTCTCATTTTTATCAATTTTATTTAACTCCTAATTCATTGCATGTATCCAAAACTTATCATAAATTGATTATACATAACTTTTAGGTTAAAATTTGGATAGTAAGGTAGTGTTATCTTGATTAACATCACTCACCATTATTCTCTTTGTTTATATACCTACACTCTTATATGCAATGATATGAGATTCAAGATGATCCTTTTGAATCTACCTAGAATGACCTTTTGAGTCCTTCCTCTACTTAAATTTTTATTCATCCTCATCTATCTCTATTTCTCCATCATTATTTGACTGAGAATATGACTTCTTACTCTCATCAACCTTCACATTTATGCTCTTTACTATCTTTCATAACCTTTTGTTGTAACATCTATAGGCAACACTTACTATTGAATATCCAAAGAAGATACCTTCATTAGACCTTGAGTCAAACTTTCCTAAGTCCTAATCATCTATATTGATATAACATTCACTCCCAAAAACCTTAAAATGTTAAACACTTGGAGTCATATAATTATATAATCCATATGGAGTCTTGTCACCATTGATCCTAATTTCTCCTCTATTCAAAGTGTAAATTTTAGTACTCATAACTTCTCTCTAGTAACCATGAAATAAATTTGACTCATTCAACATGGTCCTTGGAATTTCTTTAACTATTCTATTATTTCTCTTAACCAACCCATTTTATTAAGGTTTTCTAGCATATGAGAACTATATTTTTATTCCATTGACCTCACAAAAATCATCAAACTCATTTGACCAAAACTCTTCTCATTTGTTAGACCTAAGACACTTGATATTCAAATTCATCTCACTTTAAACCAAAGCCTTTAATGTTTTGAACTTACCTAGATCTTCTAAGTTCTTCAAGAATGTGACCCAAGTCATTATTTTGAAGTCATCTATAAACAACATGAAGTAGATGTCACCTTGAATACTTTGAATCCTTATAGGACCACATAGATCAATATGAATTGGTTTTAAAGGTTTAGTAGTAGAGTATTATTTAGACTTTAATCTCCTCCTAGTCAAGCTCCCATGTTAACATTCCTTGTAAAGAGCATCTATAGGTTTAGAAATTTTAGGCATGTTCTTCATGGATCCCTTGGAACTGATCTTGACTAGATCATTAAAGTTCATATGACCTAAACTCTTATGCCATATCCAACTTTCATCTACCTTTCTCATTAAGCATTTTTATTTTATGATCTCATTCAATACATATAGATTATTCTCAATTATCTTGGTTTTGGTAATTAATCTTCCTAATTTTTCTCTCCTTATTTGACATCCTTTATCATGAAAATTTAGGGTATGTCCTTGGGTGCACATTTGACTTACATTTAAAAAGTTGTGTTTAAATCCATGTATACACAATACATTTTCTATCTTGGTCTTCCCATTGTCTAAGCTTAAATCACCTTTGCCAACTATATTAGGAGAAGTTTTATCTCCAAACGTTATTGAACCTATGGCATTCTTATTCAAAGTGATGAATTTTATTTTATCTCTTATATGTGAATCAAATAACCATAATCTATGTACCACTTTAAGTCTTCATTCTAAGTATGAAAGGTAGTTTGGGCTATCATAGATTCTTCTCCTCTAGATTTATATTTCTCTTTCATCTTACCTATAGGGTATACTTTCTTGATCTATTTTTTAATATCATGAATAAATGTCTTCTTAACATGACTATTTTTCCTTATAGATCTTGTCTTACACTCCTTTATAATTTTTCCTCTTTATTTGAAATTATAACATAGAATTCTACTTCTCCATCTACAATCAATAGCTCTCTACGTAAATATACCACAAGAAAACTAATAACCAATGAAATAATCCATATACTTTGATTATTTAACCCTATATTTCTTTTGATTATCATATTATTATACACCACTTCCTTTGACATCCTTTGATGAAGTAAAACCCTTCTTGGCTTGTTGATGATTGACTTCAAACTTGAGCACTTATGCATAGGTCTTGATTATACTATATTTATCACTCCTTGATTGATTAATAGATTTTAGAAACTGACTCTCCTTGAAAATTTTTTGTTTTTATTTTAATTTAAGACTTCTCAAATCATAAAAGGATATTTAATCTTTCCATTACTCCCATTAAATTTATGATATGTCCTTATCTTGACTACATCTTGCTCAACTTGTGCCTCTAAATTATTTAATTCCATTCTAAGTTGGGTGAATTATTTCATATGATTCTTATATTTTGAAAAAATTTCACAAGTTGTTTCAATTATTTTGGATAGATACTCATTGAAATCATAAAAGACACTTTCATTATAAAAAACCATACCTATGCTCCAAATATCTCCCTTAGATTGTTATGCCTGCACAAGGGACCTTACTCTGATACCAATTATTGGACTAATAATAATTAAGATGGGGGTGGTGAATTAGTGTGAAAACTCTTATTTCAATTCCATATATCATCCATTAGTCATTCAAACAAATCTAGAAATATAGCAAGGCATAATTAATGATTCTTATGAGCATGAAGTAGGATCATAAAACATTAACACAAGATCTATATGGGAAACCCACATTGGGATAAAACCCATTAAAATATAAATTTTAATACATTAATATAATAAACTAATCAAAATTTATTGAGGCATCAACCCCTTCTCTAGTCAAACACTAACTCAACTAGTTATTTAACAAGAACTAACTTGCAAAGTACCAACACCCTAAATAACTCAGAACCAAATTAGATACCTTGAATTTATGATCACCCTTGGACACATGTTTATCAATAAACTGAAGATGAACACCTTATTTTTCTCTTCTCACTCTTCCATCTCTCTCAAATAACCTATTAGGCCTTCTCACTCAACTAGCCCTTTTGTTGGTAGAATTAGGTCATATGACCTTGCTCATCACCTATAGAAACATAGTTAGATATTAATGAAATATTAAACACACCTATATAATATTATATCATTTTCTCATCTCCTCAATATTCTAACTAGTCAATTAGGCCTATTAAACCTTATCTTTATACTTGACTCTTACTCTCACCCATATTGGTTATCAAAGAGCCTATACATACTTGGATCACCATTTTAATAGATCAAAAAAAAAATTTAAAAATTTAAACAACCATTACATAGGTTAGTCATTACCCTTAAGGTCCAAAACCATCATTAGGCTTAATAGAGACCTAATGCAATCAGGCCTTCTCAAAGCACATGATTCACTTTATCCTCCTTGGAACACCTTGTGTATCCAAAAATGGATTAAAGACTTCATAAGATATTTAATTATACCCATAATAAGGTCAAATTAGGTCCAAAACACCATTTATCTCATTTAACTCCTTAAACCATGTAATTAGGCCTTCTCACTGCTAGAAAGTCTATCTTGAAAATATAAAGCATACAGTCAACTTTGACACATAACCAAATAAATAAATCATATTTATAAAAACATCATGACCTCAGGGTCATAATAATGTTCAATTTATTTTTCCAAATAGGTTGGAAGACCTCAAACCAACCATTTTCATATGATTACATAGAACTACACACAGGCTATAAAAACCCAGTCAAGAACCTTTCACTTTTCACTCCTACAAAGGAGTTTATAATGAATATAAATACATTAAAGATAACCTATGATACCTATATAAAAACTTTATCTGCATTATATATTTCAAATCCATGCAAAAATACTCAAGAACACCCTTCTCACTCATACACAAAAATTACCCATAGTTCCAAAAATAGTCATGAAAACTAAGTCTTTGAACCCTTGTGTGAACACTTTTATGAAAATACAATGGGTTTATATGATCATTCAACATCCTTATAACATTTTGAAACATATATATTACAATTTTTAATATCAATATTTGTCTTACATACCAATCTCATGTCTTCACCCTCCAAAGACCTCATTATGTTAGATAGTTCACTTTGAGAATGATATTTTGATTGTTTATGAGCATAACCAAAACTATATTCAAGGTGGAAAGGTTATATAGGTATTTAAAAATGATCCCATGCAATTTTATCCATCCCTAATCTATTGTAACCCATCCTAAATCTCATTCTCATTACTACCTAATTTTCTTATTGTCTTCCTCATTAGACCTATTAAGTGATAGGTCAACTTACATGACTAGTTTATAATATTTAAGGTCTGAAAACTACTCATAAACCATAATTTTAATAATACATAGGTATCAAAATTTAACCTCAAATACCTTTCATGCTTTGACCTAGTCAACCCTGCTTGATATATCAAATATCCAAGAAATAAAGGTTTTCCTATAGCTTTCATTCACTCTTCTCATAAAAATAGCCACATAAAGAAACTTGGGAGAGTCATATACAAGGTAAAATCATCAAACTAGGTCATCCAATCCATTCTAATCTATTTTCAATAAGATATTTCCTATCAGGTCATTATGAGGGTTTTAGGAGGGTTTTGACTAGTTTCCATTCTTGTAAGTTATTCATAAAGGATTTATATTAAAATCCAAAAATAATGAAAATAAATTAAATCTAGGACCATTCCCAAAATTTCATTAACTTCTCAGTACCTCATGCAAGATTTTCACATGCCAACGAGCATAACAAAAACCTTCTCAGGTCTGAACACCTCATTCCATACACATAGAAAATATCAACACCAAATTTCATGATTTATAATTCAATATTTAACCTCAAACTTGGTAAACAAACTTGAAATAACCCATTAAACTTATGATGTTTTCACCTTGGGAATTTAACTTGACCCCTCATTATGTGACAGTAGGTTTCTTTGCACACTAGGCCTTGAAATACCAAGCATAATTAGACATTTATCATACACCTCTTTTAATATTCTAAAAAACTCATAATCATGTCATAAAACCTCATACCATGCTCACACATTTCCAAACATTTTCACACAAGTCTCATACTACTCATCTCATTATGCTACCAGGCCTATGCCTTCTTACTAGGTCTCTCAAGTACATGGCTCATGAAATAAAATTTAAGAGAAATAAAGATAACTCAAAATGAAATTAATTACACTTTCATGACATCAAATAAAACTTCATGCATAAATTATAACACATTCTCAAAAAAATTAGATTCAATGGGGCATGCTTTAAAAGCATGTTCTCCACACCTATTCCATATTCAACATATCCAGTTTATAGTGGGGGCATGTTTTGTAAACATGTCATATAAAATGTTACTTATATATATATTTTTATTTATACATATACAATATGTAAATTCCTTATAATAATGTCATCCACACTTACATAGTTATCCAAACTAGATAAAGGACATAGTTATATGATTCAGATTCATAATTATGCTAGAATTATATACATTGGTACTATTTTTATACATAGTTTCATCATGATAAATATATATGTTGAATATGTTATGAAACATGTGAATAATATTTTAAAATCTAAATCATTTTTTATTTTTTAAATCATTGCACATATTGATAGCCTACAAAATTTTACAAACCATATTAAGCCAATATATTGAAGTAGTTGGTTCACCTTTTGGTAGGGTTAAGGTGATAAAATTACTCAATATTTAAAATATTTCAAGTTTTCCTTTATCATATAACCTCACTATCATATAATCACCATTGGACTACATGGTTGAGATAATCTTAACTACCAAGTGGTAACTCAGTTTTGCTCTAAAGTTTGAGGCATGTACCTTTGTATATATGTACATATATATGTATATATATATATATATATATGGATATATTAAATTTAAATATTTATCTATATTTGTCTTATTCTTTGTTTAAGAGCCTCAAAATGATATATCTTTCAAAAAATAACTTGCCAATAGGCAAGGTGCTTAGATCGACACATAGGTGTACTCCTAAAACTCGCTCTTTCAATTAAATATATTTCAAGTACTTTAAACCTAAATTTTATGCATTTATTTTACATTTTAATATGTTCTTGGTTGTAGGCCAACACTAAAAAAACACTCAAATTCAACTCAATCAAAGACAAGGTGTGCATACACACCCAAATACTTATTCTTTTCTTTTAAACTAATAATTTCATTATTATATTAAGGGGGGGTGGAATGTAGTTGATATTTTATGATTATGTAGCACCTTAATCTTGTACACTTGGAAAAATCATACCTTGGTTATTGGTCTTAGTTATACACTTTCCTTGCTTATGCAAGCCTTGCATATGCTCTATCTTGTGCCCCTTGACTTATCTCTTAGATTAAATTGTCTTATAATGATAAAAAAGACATTTTATCTTGCCTATAATTCTTAAAATATACTTATATTACACCTCTAAAAGTTTTGATCATATACCTATTTTTCTATTCCCTAGACACTAATGTATGAGATAGGTAGTAGTGTTCATATTTAACATCCTACCCAGGTGCAAATGTCTATTGCCCTAAAGTCATAAAGTTTTAAAATGAAACATATTTTAAGGGTCAACCGAAGGGATTTAATGCAAGTTATTAACCTAAGGGGATTTATATAAATACAATATCAACCCTTTTTCATTACTCACTTATAAAACCTAGAAAATACCAAACATACCAAGGCACTTATAAAGAATCACTCTATCAAGAATTATATTGGTCAAAGCTTCCCTTTTTCCATACCAATCATAATTAAAACACATGTATAGGTTTTAAGTAATAAAGGAGTATCCCAAGAGCTTGATTTACCAAGTTATAAGCTAGGTCATTATTGTACTTGATTTACAAACATTACATGCTTCACATATAAGGCAACATGTAAGGGAAAAATACATCAGTCTAAGGCCCTCTTCATATTATTAGCTATTTAGGAAATATCCTTTGATAGTGAGGTCATTGGGTTTAGCTCAACACTATTTTCCCACTAACCCATTTTCCCCCACAATCACATTGATGATGGAAATCTAGGGGTTTTCCATTTCACATAGAGTGATTATCCATGACACAAATCTAAATGCACTAGAGCAAACACAAAGCAAAATCTAGAATCATATATATGGTTGCATTGTGTTTCACTAGATATTTTTTATAATAAATTATCATTGGACTCATATAGTAGAATTGACATAACCATCCAAGGATGATGCAACTGTCCAAATAGATAGAGGCACCAGATCCAAATTCTAACAACTATTCCATAATTTTATTCCCGCTTGCTTTCACCTTATTTTAAATATATAATTGTATTAGCATTAGAATACGCTAAGTACTTATATTCTTTATCATTTATATATCTATCCTAGTTGTACATTCCATATTTATACTATATCATCATTATAAATTTAGTGTATGCTTAACTTAAATTTTAGCACTTAATTAGTCTATTATAGATTTGATTATCACCCTTGTGCCATTCAATTTATATATTATTAACTTGAAGTTTAAATGGAAATACATATACCCCATTCCATTTTAGGGTTAAATAATATGCAATGAACATGTAAATCCATGGATCAAATAATTGTAAATTAATAAGGCTAAAATAACTAATGAATATTATCAAGCCTTTCTTAGCTCATATAGTTTTAATATTCAATATTAGGAGCTTCCTATCACTATTTGGAACTAAATGGCATGAATTAATCCTTTATTCCACATCCCCATATACTTCTAAGTTGTCTTATCTATCATCCTACCCCCATTATTCACCCATGAATCTTTTTGGATTTCATGGCACCTCATGTCACTACTAATAAGTAGGGTGCCCCACCCTAGGTATGATAATGGAGGTATTTAACATGTTATTCCTCAAACCCCTCCACTTTATATGATGAAATTTAATCAATCCAATGCCTATGACATCATTGATTAACTTAAGAACACCCATGCTAAAATTTATATCCTTTAATTATTAAATAAATACCTTATGTACAAGAACATCTTATATGAGGTATTTTTTGAGACCACTCTTCCTATTAATATTGAACAAACAACCTTTTATTCTATATTTAAACATTAAATTATATAAATAAATTTTTTTCCTTTGAAAAGGAGGATTTACCTCCAAAACATGTAGTAAATAAAAATATGTTATTATTTATTCAAGTTCAAGTTCATACCAAATTAGTCAAGTGTGTGTTGTTAGACAAGGGTTTAGGATTGAATATTTTTAGTATAACATTATTATAAAAAGTATTTATTAATTAAAATACTATTATAAAATAATATCAAATAAGGATGGGGTTCGGTAGTAATCCATGCCAAATCCTTGGCTAAATATCATTGGATGTCAAACTAAGACCTAAGATTGTGTCCACTACATTTTAAGTTATGCCTAATACTCCAAATTATAATTAAAATTTGAAA
>JARHVA010004513.1:220000-360000 GCA_037957365.1 Torreya grandis
TTGTTTCTCTTATACCTACTCTAGCTCCTATTATAGATCCTACCTAGCTTTTTTAGTAACCACATGAAGTTCTAAAAAAGCCTTGGTATTCTCCTAAAGACAAGCTTTAAAATCATCATTGTTGGGAGACTCTCCAAGTCTCATGTTCTTTCACTTTAATAGTGAGAAAACATCTTAACTTTACTCCAAAATCACACTATTTGCATACTCATCTTGGATCTTCCTTTTCCTAACTTTTTGGATGGTCCCTATTGATTTGTCAAAGATGGAGCTCACATGGGAAAATATTATAATTACTAGATTTTATCTTTGCATAGCTTAGGCCTCCAAGTTTACTACCCATTATGGAATCACCAATTATGTAACATCCAATAGATGAGTGTCTTGGGAGGAAACCTCCAATAAAATATCCATATAATGATGCCTTAAGGGATTAACATGCAATAATTATCATAAATAAAGGAAGATGATTTTAGACCAATCCACATTACCAAACTAGGGCATGGGATGAACTATATAAGTGGCCGTATTATTAATGGTTTTAGTATATGAACCAATGGAAGTGTCTTGAGTATTACTAAAATAAGGAATTAGAAATCCTAGTTGAGTGGAAGATACATCAATATGATCACTTGATAGACCCCCCACTATTTACTTAAAATGAACTTTCTTAGTCTTAGAAGTAGTGGGGAGTGCAGTAACTAAGGTAACAACATGATAAGTGAAAACCAAATGTGCCAAAGAAATAATAATAGTGTTATAAATAACTAAACATTAAGAAACCATAGTAGAACTAGAAACAATAAAAACCATAGGTATGGAATAAATCATATACACATAGGATATAATAGTAAACATAGGGATTGAAGAAACCATATCAACTGAAGAAACAATTAGAGTAGTGGATATTGTGGAAATGAACACACTTGATCTTTTAGCCTTAAGTGGTTCTTTCCATTTTATACCATGGAGGCTTAAGATTTTAACCCTCTATGTTCTCCATCCTCAAACTCTAACTCATTTTATGGTTTCTCCATAATTGAACTTGTTGGAAACTGTATTTATGGAAGAGGATTTTTAGGGGCTCTAACTTTCCTCCTATAACATATTTTTATATTTTAAACCAAGGGAGGAGTCTCCTAAGTGTTTTAAGGTGCTACATATAAACTTGTAGTAACAATAATTGAGGAAGCAATGGAGAGACATGTATCCTTAGAGTTAGAATAATCAATGCAAATTAATTCATGTTCTCTTCCCAAATAATTTTTAGTAATAGGTATTTCCTTCACCTCTTTATCTTGATTTAAATCCTTCATTAAAATTGGTGGTGAAGCTTATGAAGGCCCTTCTTGTATGTAACTTTACATAATATGTGATTCTTCTACACCCTTCTCATACTTCATAACTATCATCATAATGGGTGGTGGTTGGGATGATATTCCTTGGTATAAGGGTTTCTAGGTAGGCTTAGAGGTAAAATAGTCTATAGTTTCCCATCCATAGGGAGGTATAATATTGGTCTACACGTCTATAATTATGATGGATAGATACATTTATATATCACTTAAATTATCTTCCATTAATCCATCTATCCATGACCTTTCATTCACCTTAGCATCATCCTTTACATTTAATAAAACAAAATCATGGTCATATGGTTTGTGTTTTTAGGGGATGACCTAGGCTTGAGATATGCTTTTAGACAAGGCCATTAGGATCCCAGTCTTGGTGTAGCAAAGATGCCAAAGAGTATAAATCCTTAGTTTTTCCAACTTATCTAAAATACTTCCTATTGGTATAACACATCTGACCAATCATTAGGGAAGACCCATGGAACATGCCCTTATGTTAATTTCTCATGCCTTCATCTATACTCTATCATAGATAATAATATATTTCATATTCTACCAATTTATTTGGGACATATTTGAGGATCCATAAAAGGGTAACCTTGTGTCTTTCCACTATGATTATAGTATAGTCTAGGTATAGCTAATAATCCCCCTTGGTCATAGTTTTTTGTTGATGCCTTTTGATACTCAGTCCAAGGGTTATTTATTAATTTCCCTCCATACTTTGGGATAGACATTCTTAGATATTATAATAATATTCTTCTTGTATGAACATATGTAGAGGAATGAATAAAATTAACACACCTGATTCTTGATGTAGTCTAGAGTTAGGCTCTAAAGTGATCCATTTTGAATGTAAATAGTGTCCATGACTACATCTAACATATATGAAATCATGTATAAATAAGTGCCCATGGGTCTATTATCCTTCTTGAACATATGTTCCTAGAGCCTAGCATTGATTATCTCTCCCATAGTGAAAGTGAGTTTTGAGGTCATCAATAGGTCCAAAAATGGTGCCCATTCTAGGTGGAGGAAATAAGTAATGTTGTAACCATACAATATGTTTATTAGGGCCATCCCAATGTGGATCCCCATCCTAAATTTTGTTATTGGTATGAGTTATTTATGTTTGAGTGTGATCACCTCTTTGGGAGCAATTTATATCATTAATGTACTTTTTATTTTTCTTTTTTCTTCCACAATTCCAATCTATGTCCATCTAATGTGAAAAATAGGATGGGTAGTCATAGGTGTATTCTGAAATCATCACAAGAGAAGCAGGTGACAACTATTTTATGGTTCATGTGGTGTATAAACTCATCAGTAACTATTTGTTTGAATAATAATTCCTAAATTAGGTAAATATAAGGAATCACTTTGGGCTTATATATTATAAAGTGTATTTTTTGGCACTTTAATGGTTGTAAGTTCACTACTAGTTATTTCTACTTGGTCATTAGATTCTCCTCTTGTGAGTGGGTGTCTACATTATCTATTACATCACATAGAGTTGTGTAATTATAAATTTCATCCTTGAATATCATTTCATCAAAGATAGTATCTGTATATTTTGTGGATTCCTTGATAGTAAATTTTAATGGTGGAAATACTCCTATGAACACCTTAGATGAATATGTCATTCTTAATCTGTTATCTCACATAACTCTCATCTTTAATAAAATTGTTTTCTCTCTTACTAGAAGTAGTTCATAATTAAACATAGATAGCTAGGGATTCAAATTATTTTTGAGTGAAAATTTGCTTGATCTTGTTAAAATTTACTCTGTTACTGGAATGTATACTTTAATTTTATTTCTTGCACCATTAATTTCTAACGTCTCTAAGATATTTTTACTCATTTAATTTGAAATTTTCCACTTTACTTTGGTAGTTATTCCACATATAATTTATATACATTCATATAAATCCTACATTTTAACCTTGTATAAGTGTCACCCTATCATTAATTACACGTAAAATTAGGTGTTCCATGTGGCATTCTTTCAAAAGTTGGTGTCATAACTTTTCTTAAGACTAGTCTAGATAAATATTGAGATGCCTCAAATAAGCAAAATGTGAAGATGAAAGTTGTGAAGAATGAGTCTTGAAAACAAATTGTGTATAAAAATTTTTAACAAAAATTATAATGACATTTGATATCAAAGATGTCAAATATAAAATTTGTGATGAACAAGTTTTATGATGCATATAAGTTCTAATAAACACAAGTTCTAATTTTTTTTTATGAACACTTTTCATGAAGACAAGAGATGAAAATAAGTAAAATGATAAAGTATGAAACCTATGAAAACCATGTATTCCAGTAAATAAAATTTTGAAATATCAACTTCAGGAAGAGAAAAAGTTTTCAAGTACAAAAATATGTGATATACATAACTTATGAAGTGTAAAATACATGAAGTATAAAACTTAGGATTTTAGTTATGTAGATGTGCACATATAGAAAACTTTTATATATTAAAAACTCCCAAATACCATTAATAAGTTTGTCAACATAAGTCAAAAAATGAATACTTGGGTAATGAGGGTGAATGCTCATTATGTTTATCTTGATGAACATACATACTAAAAATCATCCACATGTTGAATAATAACTTTTCATAAATCTTTGAGGTTAGCTAGTTTTGTATATGAATGTCAATGAAAAAAATCAAAATATACCTATACTTTTCAAACTACATTGGGTCCCTATTCATAAAATTGAGAATGAGGCATGTTGAGTACAACAAATGGTGACTCATAGGGGAAATACTCCTAAATATTTGAGAACCCAAAATTTTTTGGTTAGTAATTACATATCAACTGGAATTATACCATAAAATAATAATTTTATTAAAAAATGAAAGAGACTATTAATAATTCATGCAATATACTAGCCTTGATCATACCTTTGATCTGTGTGTGATGAAGTGATTTTATTTTACCTTTGTCATGAGGGTTTTATCAAGGACTTGAAATAAAATGCAGGTTTCATTCTAGTTTATTTAAATCATATTAAAACTAGGGAAGCTCAGGCATTGCTCTAATGAAATCTAAGTGTCCATATCCTTGATAGAGATACCTTTGATACCTCCTCCATTTATACCCTCGTACACTTACATTATGTATGATACATTGATATTATTTCATCATGTGAGTATTTGATCACCTTTAGATTTTATGGTGGTTTTATTGATCACTCTTTATGATGTATTTGTCATCTTTTTTGTTTTTGAATATGAGTAAAAGAAGGAAGGCAAGAACCATTATGAGATGGTTTATGTGAAAACTTGATTTATTAAAATATCTCTTTCATCTATATCTATATCAATGATTATTACCTTAAATATGTATTAACATGAGAATTTTATTTGATCCAAGGAAATAAGAAAACTTTCAAAATTTTTATGGAGTAATGAGAGAAGATTTTACATACCTGATAGAAGTATTCAATTGTGATATAACCATGGTTAATTTTTTTACATACCTGAATTCTAAAAATCTCAAATACAAAGGTGCAAAACCTATAAACAAACCGGTTTGTCTGCTCCATTTTATGTTCTTCCCACACTTTTTTTTTGGGGACCTTCCTCATGGATTCAACATATAAATTTAATCATGCATGAGAGTCTAGTAAATTGGATATTAGCTTGGTCATACCATGATAATTCAATCCAATTATCATAAAATAATTCTAGAAAATAGGGAACTAAAATAAAGGAAAGCAAAATGCTAAAAACAAGAAAGGCTAGTCTAGAAAGCATAAAACTACTTTAAATAAAGAAAATGAAAATAAAGGAAACCTAATTATAAAATTAGTGAATATAACCTACTCCAAACTATACCATATAACTTGTTGTTACTCAAGAATATATCTAGATGGTATAACCATGAAGTGGTGCTTCAAAAACTACCTATTAACTAGATATGTCAGTTCATTACCTTAGAGTTCCCTTAAATATAAAGAATTGTTACCCAAAATCTCTAATATTTGGTAAGGTGTGATCCATAAGGGGGTAAACTTGTCATGTTTTCCTCTATTTTAATGGGTTTTGTTCTATAGTAGTACCATATAAAATTTTATAAATGGTTTAAACTTTGCTCATCTATCGAACCACCTTTTGAACAAGTCTTGATGTTTACTAAAAGTATGCAAAGATTTAGTCCATGAATCTTCCATTTATATTATATCTAATAATTAGGACTCCACTTTATTTCTTGGTTTTATGTACTCTACATGAATTGATATGTTAGAAATTTAGGCATAATTAGCAATACTGGTTGTCATCCATATACTAATAGCTACGGTGAAGATTTGATATATTGCTTGTATCTTGTTTGATCCACCCATAACACATATTATAGTAGATGATTCCACTCTCTAGGTTTAATTGTAGATAACTTTTTGATGGAATGAATCTAGTTATTATTTTTTGATTCAGCCAAACTATTTCTTTATGGATAATGACTTGAAGATGCCCTAATGGTGATTTGGTTTTCATGGGGACATTTAGTGAAATGGGCTGATTGGAATGTTGGCCCATTATCAAAAAGTAAGGAAATTAGGGTACCAAACCTAGTTTTACTCAAGAAAAATGATTACATCCTATGCTTTAGAATGTTTTGTAGCCACTAATTTAGTCCATTGAGTGTTATAATTTGTGGGTGCAAGAAAAAATTTGTGACCAACTAAATAATTTGGGTTGATGGCACCAATAAAATATATATACAATGGAAAGTGAAGATGATATAGATATAAGTCCTAACTCAAAGAAGATAAATCACCCTTACCCTTCCATTTGTTGGTACATTTAGACAATTAGGGTCATGACCAAGATGGATACACTAATCCCAACACAGGGGTCCCTTACCATAATAATATCATTAGAGAGGCTTACAAAGCCTCTAATCAAGCAACACCATATGATAACCCTCTCTATGTCCTATGTTTTGTATATTCAAAAATTAAATATAAATTAAATAAAAGTTTAAACTAGTACTCACCAAATCTTGTGGCACAAAATGGGGGTAATAAAAATAAAAGTAAACATGCATAGAATAATTTTAATTAATATATGTATAGATATAAAATTAATTCATGGAGAGATAAATACATTCAAAATCCATTAATTATGTTACTTTTATCTAATAAAATATAGGAGAAAGAATTAGAGATACTTACCTTAAAAATTAACCCAACAAGATTCAATCTCTCCCGTGGCCAAAGGTACTTCATAAGAGGTTGTTGTGGTTTATAAGGATCACTAAGATTGGCCCAAACATCTAAAACATTTCCACAATACAAGATTATTATCCAAGTATAAACCCTAAGAAATGAATCCTCAATTATAAAGGTGGAAGAGTATATTGTAAAGAAGTGAAAATAAATGATTAACTCTATTTATTTCTAATAAATGGTGAAAAGGATGTGTATATATAGTTAGATCTAACCCTAAACCATTATGAAAGTTGAGTCAATAGAGTTATCCCAATTGACCATATATCATTATAAAATAAATTTAGGCAACAATATAGGTTGGCCAAGACTAACCTAAACCTATAATGTGCAATTATAATTTAAGTACAAGGTCAGCGCAGGTCAACATTGTTCGATAAATGTCAAGAAGAGTTTTTTTCTTAGATAAGGGGTATTTAAGGTAGTGAATTTATTGAAGGAGTTTGTAATGGAGGTGTAAAATCTTAGGTAAATATATAGGAGAGGTTTGTGTTGGTTTCAAGTGGTGGTTTAGGGAACAACAATCTTATGAAGCACTAATGGTCTGCCCACCCCTTTCTTGATGCACCCTTTAAGGCATGCACTTAGAGAGATTGAGACTCAATGGGTTTCTGAAAGAGATAAAACATCACTTATCAATAAAGTTTGAACATATTATGTGTGTACATGTGAACCACTTCAATCTCATCATGTGTCACTTAAGTGGAACATGGGATGGTGCTTCAATAAAATAACATAGAAACATATAATGTAGAAGCTAAATAAATTGTAGTATTTTAAATCATAATATAATTTAGTGTAAATATTTTAAATGAAATAACTAAAATAAAGCTAATTTATGTATACATTGACTTAACTTTATCAATGGATGGTTGTTTTTTATGTTTTTAGCTTTGATCATGGAGGGCACAAAGACTACTTTGGACAAACCCAAGGATACAAAACCAAAGAGAAAAAATAAATAAATGTAATAAATAAAAGATAATAAAACTATATAGGCATGATGTACGTGGAAATTTGATAACCTACGGTGATAAACTCTAAGTTAAGACCAAATGACCAGTCCAAAATTTAGAGCAAATTTGGTAACTAAAAAACCAAGGTGACTCAATGACTAAAAAAATCAAATAAGTATATCTTAAGTAAGATAAGTAAACAAACCAAGTAAAATTAACGATACAAGTAAAAATAGTAATCAAACATCAATTTGAAATTATTAATTATCCTTAAACAAATATGGGCAATAAATGGTTAAACAACATTGATGAGTGAACAATAATAATCCTTAATCATCAATGGAAAAATGGCATGAAAAATGGAAAATAACATTAGTGAGTGAGAAGTAACAATTCAAACTCGCTAAATAATGGAAAAATTAAAAACATATAAAAATGGATGCAGTTGTTTGAAAAAAAGAAGTATAATAAAAATATAGCAATGGACACAATTGTCTAAAAAATGGAGGTATAACAAAAAAAATAGAAATGGACATAGTTGGCTAAAAAAAGGAAGCAATAATGAAAAATTTAGAAATGAATGTAGTTGTCCAAAAAAAATAATGATAACAATTTTTTTTCAAATAAACCAAGGAAATTCTAGAAATGAAAAGTAATGGGATAAATAAAATAATCCATACTCACTCAATCATATTGTTTTATTTTAAAGATAGATAAAGTTGTAAACAAAGTTGTACTAACATGTTTTTAAGATTTGAATAAGATGGAATATAGAAGTGATGAAATTGATTTAGAATCAAAATTTCCTATAAAAGGTGGAAATTAAATGGGTGGTCGGGGAAATGAAGGAAGAAGAAAGGTAGAGAAACTATTTATCCAAGTCAAGAAACTTAGATTAGGTTTGTCCAAATAAGAGGACTATCAACATTAAGAACTTGGAATAAATTTTACTAACCACACAAATATTAAATTATGAATTGAAGTATGAATATCATCCCATGAAGACTATATGTATGAAAATCAAAATGTACCTACCTTCACATAATGTGTTCCCCATTCCTCAGGACTCCTTATAAAATTATCAATCTACTATGAAGATTATGTACTTGCATGATAAAGTAGGTAACATGATATATATTATTAGATCTACTAGCCTACCACACCCTAATAGACCTTGATTGTATCATGAAGCTAGCTGTGGAGTTTGAGCTTTGATTAGAAATAGGAGATGTGTTATGAATCACATCTTTTGGTGTAATGTTGACTTTTGAATTTTATGTTTCCTTTTGTTAATTCCTTTTATTTTAAATGATTTGGATTTTGACCTTTTATGTATTTTCATACTCCTCTTCCATATGGATTTAGATAACTAAACATGGCTGATAAAACTTACTATCATTTAAAACTTTTGGACTTGGTTTCTAAGAAATAACTTAAATAGCATGGTGTCTAAGAGTATTATTTATTTATGTGAAATACTACCTTGAATTCAACCTTTTTTTATCAAAGTGGAATGAAATGAAATTAAATCAAGGGGATTGAAGATGAAACAATTTAAATTACTTCAAATTGTAAAAAATTGTCAGGATCCCTACTCCTTAAGAGCACAATTGATTACCTTTGTATAAGCAACTAAACACGGAATTTAACTAGAAGTAATATGTAACTAGAATTCAGAAACAACATAGAATATGAGAGACAATACAATCTTTTATTAACACTCTTCCAGAAGGAAATGCAATGAAGAAATCACACTCTTCCCACACCTCTTGGGCATACCAGTAATTCTCCCTCAAGAGTTCTCTCTCTCAATTACAAACAAAATCAACTCAAATACAGAGTTGTTTCAACCAGTAAGTGACAATCAACTCAACCGTTGTTGCCTACTTCCAGTACCAAGTACTCAAAGTACTCCAAGTAGATCTCCCTGATCTTGCTCCTTGTTTTGTTGCAAATCTCCTTTAACCTTGTTACCCTATAGATCTCCTTTGACCTTGCTCACACACACACACACCTGCAGATCAATTGATCTTACTTACCATGTAGATCTTCTTCCTGATCTTGTACACTTGCAAATCAACCTAGTCTTGCACACCTGCAAACCTAGATCTTACATACCTTAGAAGAACGCTTGTCCTTGCCTTTGCAAGTCCTTATGATTATACAAATTACAATACATCCCCATGGGTCTCTTAAATAGATCCCATACAAACAATAATTAGACTTCCTAATTACAATAATTAGAAATGTAGACTCAAGACTAAAATTAGTCTTTACATGCAAACTGACCATTCAACAAACTAATTATTTGTGTAACTAACAATTTTGGAATGCATAGATGACCGACGTCGGTCCCTGTCTATCTAGAAATGACCGACATCAGCCGATACCTGACTGATGTTGGCAGCTTCCTATCTACTCCTGACTGACATTGGTTGGCTTGACCGACGTCGATTACTGTGACACTCAGCAACCTCCTCCATGTTTGCATACCTATGAATATTTTAGCTCCACAACTTAATAATCTCCCACTTGGAGATAAATAGTTGCACCTGTACCTATATCTGTACATCATCTAATTTTGTTTCCTGGCTTGTATCCATCTTCAATTTCAATCTTGAAGACCAACCACCACAAATCTTGTGGTGCTTCTCTTGTCATCCAAGTAACCTACCATATCTAAATCTACATACCCATGTAGAGAAGTGATTGACCTTGCATAGCACGTATACCTACTGTTGGTCCCTCTCATATACCTAAGAATCCACTGAACTACTTTCCAATGCTCCTTTTCTGAATTGGCCACAAACTTGCTGACAACTCCCACTTCTTGGGTAATATCTAGTCTAATACTCATGTACTCAACCTCATCATGTGATTTGGGACACTATTTTGTGAACTATCCATCCATAGGTGTGCTAACCGGTTCTGCATCCTGCATATTAAACCTTTCCACTACCTTATTCACATAATCATCTTGAGACAACATCAACTTGTGATCTTCCCTATCTCTAGAAATACTCATGCCAAGGATTTTTGCTCCTCTTAAATCCTTCCTAGCACACCACTAAGCTAATTTTACCTTTATCTTAGTAAATCCCTGCGTGTATGAACCTGTAACAAGCATATCATCCACATACAATAAAAATATAATGTCGCAACCATTATCCAACCTTGTAAAATAAACACAATGATTACATTGGCATTGACTAAAGCTATACTTTGTCATACCCATGTCAAACTTGTACCACTGTCCTGGAGCTTGCTCAAGACCATATACCCTAGCATTTTATCTCACATGTCCATTCTCTCCTTTCTTTAACCTAGGAATCCATTCATCTTTCAGTGCTTTCATCCTAGATGGAAAATCTACCAAATATCCCATTTGGTTCTTTCCCAAGGAATCAATCTCCTCATTCATACCATGCTCCCACTATTTCCTAGATTTTACCTACATTGCCTCTTCAAAACTTCATGGTTCTTGACCATCAATGAGCAACAAGTTCAAGTAGTATAAAAAAGGGGAATAATGAATTTGAGGCTTACTTACCCTTTGAGTCCTCCACATGGGCATTTGAGACTCCTTGATAGCTTGTTGTCTGCCCAAAATCCATTCTTTGGTCAACCCTGGTCTACACTCGACCGATGTCATTTCCACTTGATCACCAATGTCAGTTCCCTGATCAACGTCGATGTCCACCTGGTCACTGACATTAGTTCCCTAACTGATGTCGGTCTCCTCCTACCTGACACCACTGACTTTGGTCTACACATGACTATCATTGGTTCTCACCTGACTGATGTCGATAACTGTGTTTTCCTATGAGTGATGACTTTTACCCATGAGCTCACTTTGGATCATAACCTTGTCCAAACTACCCTGCTCAGAATTATTCAGCCCCTTGAGCTGATCTCTATCCATCATCTCCTCCATGAAAACCAAGCCTTTCCAGTTCTTAAGTTTGTCAAAGACATCAGACTTCCTCTTAAAAACATGCATCCCCTTCTTATTCATGTGACCAAGCCTAGAAAGCCACATCTTCACATCTACATCTGAAGTAGATAAACTAGAAGGAGAATAATTAATACAAGTAGATAGATAAAGAGTACCTACTTTCTTACCACATGCTAATTCAAGTGCACCCTTCAAAACATTCGAATATTTTGTTGTGAGAATAACTATGCAACCCTCATCACCCAAATTTCCTACAAAAATTAGACTCCTCTTTAGGAATAGGACATGCATGACATCCTTCAACACCCATGTGTTTCTTGTCTGCAATTTCAGCTGCACTTCCCCTTTGCCAACAATTTGACAAGGCTCACCAACCCCTGAATAAATCTTTCCAAAGTCTCCATGGACATAATCATGGAAAAATACTCTATTTGGGGTTGCATGGAGAGAGGCAACAGAATCTAAAACCCAAGATTCTACTTTATCCAAGGAACATACAAGAGCATCATGTGCAATAATACCTGCAACATCTACTTCTTCATTTCCTTCATGTTGATCTTCTACCAACCAACAATCTTTCTTTACCTGCTCTTTCTTTCCATAATACCATAATTGATAATTCTTGCCATTGAATTCCTCCATTCTTAGTGTAATTTCTTCTGCCATTGCCTTACTCCCACTCAATCAAAAACCCCTATGAGTGACCTGTAATCAATAAACACTTAACATGCTCTGACCACCTGTTAGTGTACCTAACCAATCTCTAATACCAATTGTCAGGATCCCTACTCCTTAAGAGCACAATTGATTACCTTTGCATAAGCAGCTAAACATAGAATTTAACCAGAAGTAATATGTAACTAGAATTCAGAAATAGCACAGAATATGAGAGATAATACAATCTTGTATGAGCACTCTTCAAGAAGGAAATACAATGAAAAAATCACACTCTTCCCACACCTCTTGGGCATACCAGCAATTCTCCCTCAAGATTTATCTCTCTCAATTACAAACAAAATCAATTCAAACATAGAGTTGTTGTTTTAACCAGTTAGTAACAATATTGCTAGTACACCAACCAGTAAGTGATAACCAACTCAATCATTGTTGCCTACTTCCACTACTAAGTACTCAAAGTACTCCAAGTAGATCTCCCTAATCTTGCTCCTTGTTGTGTTGCAGATCTCCTTTGACCTTGCTACCCTGTAGATCTCCTTTGACCATGCACACACACACACCTGCAGATCAACTGACCTTACTTACCATGTAGATTTTCCTGATCTTGCACACCTGTAGATCAACCTGGTCTTGCACACTTGCAAACCTAGATCTTAGATACCTTGGAAGAACCCTTGTCCTTGCCTTTGCAAGTCCTTATGATTTTAGAAATTAAAATATAGTCCCATGGGTCTCTTAAATAGATCCCATACAAACAATAATTAGACTTCCTAATTACAATAATTAGAAATGCAGACTCAAGACTAAAATAAGTCTTTACATGCAAACTGACTATTCAACAAACTAATTGTTCATATAACTAATAGTTCTAGAATGCATATGTAACTGACATCAGTCCCTATTTGTCTAGAGATGACTGACATTGGCTGATACCTTACTGATGTCAGTAGCTTTTTGTCTACTCCTGACCGATGTCAGTTGGCCTGATTGATGTTGGTTATTGTGACACTCAGAAACCTCCTCCATGTTTGCATACCTATGAAGCTTTTAGCTCCACAACCTAACAATCTCCCACTTGGAGATAAACATCTACACCTATACCTATACCTGTACATCATCTAATTTTGTTTCCTGGCTTGTATCCCTCTTCAAGTTCTGTCTTGAAGACCAACCACCATAAATCCTGTGGTGCTTCTCCTATCGTCCAAGTAACCTACCATATCTGAATCTACATACCCATGTAGAGAAGTGCTTGACCCTGCATAGCATGTATACCTACTGCTGGTCCCTCTCAGATCCCTGAGAATCCATTGAACTACTTTCTAGTGCTCCTTTCCCCAATTGGCCACAAACTTGCTGACAACTCCCACTGCTTGGGTAATATCAAGTTTAGTACTCATGTACTCAACCTCATCATGTGATTTGGGACACTATTTTGTGAACTGTCCATCCATAGGTGTGCTAATCAGTTTTGCATCCTACATATTGAACCTTTCCACTACCTTATTCACATAATCATCCTGAGACAACATCAATCTGTGATCTTCCCTATCTCTAGAAATACTCATGCCAAGGATTTTTGTTATTCGTAAATCCTTCCTGGCACACCACTGAGCTACTTTTACCTCTAGCTCAACAAATCCCTACATGTATGAACCTGCAACAAACATATCATCCACATATAGTAAAAGGATAATGTCATGACCATTATCCAACCTGGTAAAATAAACACAATGGTTACATTGACATTGACTAAAGCCATGCTTTATTATACTCCTGTCAAATCTGTACCACTGTCTTGGAGCTTTCTCAAGACCATATACCCTGGACTTCTATCTCACGTGTCCATTCTCTCCTTTATTTAACCTAGAAATCCATTTGTCTTTCAGTGCTTTCATCCCAGCTAACAACTCTACCAAATCTCCCATTTGGTTCTTTCCCAAGGAATCAATCTCCTCATTCATGCAATGCTCCCACTGTTTCTTGGATTCTACCTACATTACCTCTTCAAAACTTCCTAGTTCTTGACCATCAGTGAGCAACAAGTTCAATTAGTATAAAGAAGGGGAATAATGAATTTGAGGCTTACTTACCCTTTCAATCCTTCATATAGATGTTTGAGACTCCTTGACAACTTACTGTCCACCCAAAATCCATTCTCTAGTCAACCTTGGTCTGTACTTGACTGATGTCGATTCCACTTGATCGCCAATGCTAGTTCCTTGACTGACATTGGTGTCCACCTAGTCACTGACATCAGTTTCCTAATTGATGTCGGTCTCCACCTGCCTGACACCACTGACTTTGGTCTACACATGACCATCATCGGTACCTGCCTGTTTGATGTCAGTTCTCATCTGACTGATGTTGGTAACTGTGTTTTCTTATGAGTGATGAATATTACATGCAAGCTCACTTTGGATCATAACCTTGTCCAAACTACCCTGCTCAAAATTATTCAGCCCCTTGAGCTAATCTCTGTCCATCATCTCCTCCATGAAAACCAGGGCTTTCTAGTTCTTAAGTTTGTCAAAGACATCAGACTTCCTCTTAAGAACATGCATCCCCTTCTTATTCATGTGACCAAGCCTATAGAGCCACATCTTCACATCTACATCTGAAGTAGATAATCTAGAAGGAGAATCAGTAATACAAGTAGATAGATAAAGAGTACCTACTTTCTTACCACATGCTAATTCAAGTGCACCCTTGGAAACTTTCCAAGATTCCATTGTGAGAGTAACTGTGCAACCCTCATCACCCAACTTTCCTACAAAAATTAGATTCCTCTTCAGGACTAGGACATGCATGACATCCTTCAACATCCATGTGTTGCATGTCTACAATTTTAGCCGCACTTCCCCTTTGCCAACAATTTGACAAGGCTCACCAACCCATAAATAAATCTTTCCAAAGTCTCCATGGACATAATCATGGAAAAATACTATATTTGGGGTTGCATGGAAAGAGGAAACAAAATCTAAAACCCAAGATTCTACTTTATCCAAGGAACATACAAGAGCATCTTGTGTAACAATACCTACAACATTTGCTTCTTCATTTCCTTCATGCTGATCTTCTACCAACTAACAATCTTTCTTTACTTGCTCTTTCTTTCCATAATACCGTAATTGATAATTCTTGCCATTGAATTCCTCCATTCTTAGTGTACTTTCTTCTACCATTGCTTTACTCCCACTCAATCAGAAACCCCTGAGAGTGACCTGTAATCAATAAACACTTAACACGTTCTGACCACCTCTTAGTGTACCTAACCAAGCTCTTATACCAATTATCAAGATCCCTACTCCTTAATAGCACAATTGATTACAACTAAACATGGAATTTAACTAGAAGTAATATGTAAGTAGAATTTAGAAATAGCACAAAATATGAGAGACAATACAATCTTATATTAACACTCTTCTAAAAGGAAATACAATGAAGAAATCACACTCTTCCCACACCTCTTGGGCGTACAAGTAATTCTCCCTCAAGAGTTCTCTCTCTCAATTACAAATAAAATCTACTCAAACACAAAGTTTTTGTTTCAACCAGTCAGTAACAATACTACCAGTACACCATCAGTAAGTGACAATCAACTCAACCATTATTGCCTACTTCCAATACCAAGTACTCAAAGTACTCCAAGTAGATCTCCCTGATCTTGCTCCTTATTGTGTTGCAGATCTCCTTTGACCTTACTACCCTATAGATCTCCTTTTACCTTGCTCACACACACACCTATAAATCAACTGACCTTACTTACCGTGTAGATCTTTTTCTTGATCTTGCACACCTACAGATCAACCTGGTCTTACACACCTGAAAAACTTGATCTTATATACCTTGGAAGAACCCTTGTCCTTGCCTTTCCAAGTCCTTATGATTCTACAAATTACAATATAGCCCCATGGGTCTCTTAAATAGATCCCATACAAACAATAATTAGACTTCCTAATTAAAATAATTAGAAATGTAGACTCAAGACTAAAATTAGTCTTTACATGCAAACTAACCAATCAACAAACTTACAATTCTAGAATGCATAGGTGACTGATGTCGGTCCCTATTTGTCTAGAGATGACTGATGTCAACCAATACCTGACCAATTTTGGTAGCTTCCTATCTACTCCTGACTGACATTGGTTGGCCTGACTGATGTCAATTATTATGACACTCAACAACCTCCTCCATGTTTGCATACATGTGAACCTTTTAGCTCCACAACCTAACAATCTCCCACTTGGAGATAAATAGCTGCACCTGTACCTATACCTATACCTGTACATCATCTAATTTTGTTTCCTGTCTTGTATCCCTCTTTAAGTTCATTCTTGAAGACCAACCACCACAAATCCTATGGTGTTTCTCTTATCATCCAAGTAACTTACCATATCTGAATCTACATACCCATGTAGAGAAGTGCTTGACCCTGCATAGCATGTATACCTACTGTTGGTCCCTCTAAGATACCTGAGAATTCACTAAGCTACTTTCCAGTGCTTCTTTCCCAAATTGGCCACAAACTTGCTGACAACTCCCACTACTTGGGTAATATCAAGTCTATTACTCATGTACTCAACCTCATCATGTGGTTTGCGACACTATTCTATGAATTGTCCATCCATAGGTTTGGTAATCGGTTCTACATCCTGCATATTGAACCTCTCCACTACCTTATTCACATAATCATCCTAAGACAACATCAAATTCACATCTTCTCTATCTCTAGAAATACTCATGCCAAGGATTTTCACTCCTAAATCCTTCCTGGCACACCACTGAGCTACTTTTACCTTTAGCTTAGCAAATCCTTGCATGTATGAACCTGCAACAAGCATATCATCCACATACAATAAAAGGATAATGTCATGACCATTATCCAACCTGGTGAAATAAACACAATGGTTACATTGACATTAACTAAAGCCATGCTTTGTCATACCCCTGTCAAACCTGTACCACTGCCTTGGAGCTTGCTCAAGACCATATACCCTGGCCTTCTATCTCATGTGTCCATTCTCTCTTTTCTTTAACCTAGGAATCCATTCATCTTTTAGTGCTTTCATCCTGACTAGAAACTCTACCAAATCTCCCATTTGGTTCTTTTCCAAGGAATCAATCTCTTCGTTCATGCCATGCTCCCACTGTTTCCTAGATTCTACCTACATTGCCTCTTCAAAACTTCCTGGTTCTTGACCATCAATGAGCAACAAGTTCAAGTAGTATAAAGAAGGATAATAATGAATTTGAGGCTTACTTACCCTTTTAGTCCACCATATGGGTGTTTGAGACTACTTGACAGCTTGTTGTCTACCCAAAATCCATTCTCTAGTTGACCTTAGTCTACACCCGACCGATGTCGATTCCACCTAATTACCAATGTCAGTTCCCTGACTGACATCAGTGTCCACCTGGTCACTGACATCAATTTCCTAATCAACATTGATCTCCACCTACCTGACACCACCGACTTTGGTCTACACATGACCGTCATCGGTACCTACCTATTTAACATCGGTTCTCACCTAACCAATGTTGGTAACTATGTTTTCTTGTGAGTGATGACTTTTACCTGTGAGCTCACTTTGGATCATAACCTTGTCCAAACTTCCCTACTCATAATTATTCAACCCCTTGAGCTAATCTCTGTCCATCATCTCCTCCATAAAAACTAAGGCTTTCCAGTTCTTAAGTTTGTCAAAGACATTAGACCTCCTCTTAAGAACATGCATCCCCTTCTTATTCATGTGACCAAGCCTACAGAGCCACATCTTCACATCTACATCTGAAGTAGATAAACTAGAAGGAGAATCAATAATATAAGTAGATAGATAAAGAGTACCTACTTTCTTACCACATGCTAATTCAAGTGCACCCTTGGAAACTTTGCAAAAATTAGACTTCCCTTTAGGACTGAGAGATACATGACATCCTTCAACACCCATGTGTTGCCTGATTGCAATTTCAGCCGCACTTCCCCTTTGCCAACAATTTGACAAGGCTGACCAACCCCTAAATAAATATTTCCAAAGTCTCCATGGACATAATCATGGAAAAATACTCTATTTTGGGTTGCATGGAAAGAGGCAAAAGAATCTAAAACCCAATATTCTACTTTATCCAAGGAACATACAAGAGCATCTTGTGCAACAATACCTACAACATCTGCTTCTTCATTTCCTTCATGCTGATCTTTTACCAACCAACAATCTTTCTTTACCTACACTTTCTTTCCATAATACTATAATTGATCAATCTTTCCATTGAATTCCTCCATTCTTAGTGTACTTTCTTCTACCATTACTTTACTCTCACTCAATTAGAAACCCCTGAGAGTGACCCATAATCAACAAACACTTAACATGCTCTAACCACATGTTAGTGTACCTAACCAAGCTCTGATAGTAATTATCAAGATCCCTACTCCTTAAGAGCACAATTGATTACCTTTGTATAAGCAACTAAACACGAAATTTAACTAGAAGTAATACGTAACTAGAATTTAGAAACAACACATAATATGAGAGATAATACAATCTTGTATTAACACTCTTCCAGAAGGAAATACAATGAATAAATCACACTCTTCCCACACCTCTTGGGCATACTATTAATTCTCCCTCAAGATTTCTCTCTCTCAATTACAAACAAAATCAACTCAAACACAGAGTTGTTTCAACCAATCAGTAACAATACTGCCAGTACACCAACTAGTAAGTGACAATCAACTCAACCATTTTTGCCTACTTCTAGTACCAAGTACTCAAATTACTACAAGTAGATCTCCCCGATCTTGCTCCTTGTTGTGTTGCAAATCTCCTTTGACCTTGATACCCTATAGATCTCCTTTGACCTTTCTCACACACACACACACACACTTGCAGATCAGCTGACCTTACTTACCATGTAGATCTTCTTCCTAATTTTGCACACCTGTAGATCAACCTGGTCTTGCACACCTGAAAACCTAGATCTTAGATACCTTGGAAGAACCCTTGTCCTTGCCTTTGTAAGTCCTTATGATTCTACAAATTACAATACAGCCCCATGGGTCTCTTAAATAGATCCCATACAAACAATAATTAGACTTCCTAATTAAAATAATTAGAAACTCAAAATCAAGACTAAAATTAGTCTTTACATGCAAACTAACCATTTAACAAACTAACTATTCATGTAACTAACAGTTTTGAAATGCACAAGTGACTAATGTCGGTCCCTATCTGTCTGGAGATGACCGACATCAGCCAACACCTGACCGATGTCGGTAGCTTCTTGTCTACTCCTAACCAACGTCAGTTGGCCTGATCGATGTTGGTTACGGTGACACTTAGCAACCTCCTCCATGTTTGCATACCTATGAAGCTTTTAGCTCCACAACCTAACAATATGACAAAGTAAAAAGGGATATACTGATGGGTATGTATGATTCCTTATCAAAGGAATGTATGTAAGTATAGAAAAACATGCTTTACAAAAATTTTGTCTACAAAATAAATAAAAAATAAAGCTTAGAATATGGGATCACAAACTTGTAACCATTTCTTAACACTCTAGAAAAGGAACACTTGGTTTAGGAAAGGTGTTTTGAAATAAAATGGTGGTCTTGTGAGGAGAGCCTAATCATATCCATTGTCTTACACTAGAAATCATAAAAGAGAAACCCAAGTGGGTGTAATAAAGGTAAATATAGTATTTGTGAGGAGGGCCTGATCATATCCATAGTCTTACAATGCAACTCACAAAATACAAACCTAAGTGGGTTAAAAAACTATGAAAAATGGTAAAAATGGTATTTGTAAGGAGGGTCTAGTCTTATCCATGGTATTACACTACAACTCACAAAATAAAAACACAAGTGGGTATAAAAATCATTGGAATGTGACAAACTTGATATAAAAAACCAATATATGGAAGTAAAAGGCATTCTTGATGAAAACTAGGTCATATCCATGGTATTACAATGCAACTCATGAGAGAAGAAAACCAAAGGATCAAGGGAAAAAATAAATGTTTGTGTAAAAAGAGACTGTTATAGAAGGTGAGATCGATGTAGAAATCCTATAAGATTTTCTTTTAGGATAGTATATATAAATATGATAATAAGGGAAATATATAAGTAAAATATTTCTTCAAAAATTATGCATTAGTGGGATCTTTAAAAACATGGATTTCATTAGTTTGGAAGTGATAGGTTCTAAGGCAAAAAAATTATTTCACTAAATAAGGTCCCCACCGTTTTAGGGTGTATTTTACTTGTTTATCATGGATATAGTATAACTTAAGGATAAGATCACTAACATTGAAATTGTGGACTTCAACCTTTTTATTATGTTGTTTGGTAATAAATCCTTGTATTGGTGGTTATGTTTAAGAGTGGCTAGATGGTGTTAATCAAGAAGATTGATAAAATGAAAGTGAGATTCATATAATTTTTAATTGGGAATGATACTATGAAGATATTTACATAAAAAGTTAATTTGAACTTCTAATGGTAAGATAGACTTAGAACCATATACTAGTTAGAATAGTGTTGCCCTAGTAATAGTACATATGCTAGTATGATAGGCCCAAAGTGCAAGATATAAATGAAGATGATAATTAGTATGGGTTTATTGAATGATATTTTGTATAATGTTGTTAAGAATTTTATTAGTAGACTCATTTTGTCCATTGCATTTTGGATGGTAAGGTGTGTACAATTTGTAGGCTATTTAAAATTTAGCACATAACTGCTTCACATCCTTTTTCGTGAAATTGACACCATTATAAAAAATGATAGTATAACTCTAAATAAATAAATGATTTGGTTAAGGATAAATTTAGAAATAGTATTTCCCATGACATTGAAAGAGGCATGCATTCTACCCATTTATAAAAAATATTTAGTAGCAATAATGATAAAAACATGACCATTTTGTGATTGAGGTAATTTGTCAATGAGATCTAATCCCCACATGGAAAATGAAAAAGGAGATTACACAATTTAGAGCTCAACTGGTGATGAATGGATTATATCATCATGAATATTTAAAGTACTACACTTTTTATGAAAATTAATAGGGTCCTTTTCTAAATTAGGCCAAAATTATCCCATACATAAGAATTTGTGTGTTGTAGCATGTCCAATATAGTTACCACTATAAATTCCCCCATGTGATTATTCAAGGAGAGGAGGGACCTCTTATTTCATTACATAATAGAGTAGGGTAACTTCTTCTTTACGATAATAAAGGGTGTTTATTAAAAGACTTTTAAAAACCTATTTATAGATTCTACTATTTTCACAAGAATTTCTCTTTAGAGAATAAGTTTGATTTTTAAGGATTCAAATGATGTTTTTGTACCATCGACTTATCTAATAGTGATATCCTCAATGTGATAGATAATCAAATCTTATGATTGGATAATATATGTTGACTTTATTATCAAAATAATAAATTGGGAATTATTAAGTACTTGATGAGGATGAAATATATATGCTAAAGAAATAAGAGAATCATCAATAGAGTTATGGCCTATTGGAATAGGATCAATAGTAAAAGAGGTAAACTCTTTTGTGAGTATTGTTTCGATGTGATGATAAGTGATAGTTTATTCACTTTTACACTAGTTATCACATTACCCTGATGGTAGATAAGTTGGGAGTCATCTAAAGCATGTAGAAATTAGATATTTAATTCAATTGTTGCTTTCATACATTAGATGAGAGATTCATATTCTTCCATGTTATTATTGACATCAAAGGTTAGTTTTAATTCTAGATGGATTATTTTACCATAAGGGTTAGTAGGAATAAAACCTATCCCAACTCTTTGTAGGAATTTGGAACCATAAAAGTGGAGGGTGTAGGCATCTTCATGTAAATCAATGGTGACTTCAAGAATATCATTGATAACTACTTTGGATTTAGTAGTATCAAGAATGACATAGGTATCTTTTTGATTATTTACCTCTAAATTAGTAATGAAATTATGTAAATAATATTTATTAGAGATAGCCTAATTAAGAACTTTAATATATAGAATATTATAATCAAGGTGATTACCTTGAAGGTGATTTGTAGTGGGTATGGGTGTCACTACAAGTTGGTTGGTGATGACTTTCATTTTGACATATTTTTTTTTTATGAATCAAAGGTAAAATTATGTTAAGGTAACCATCTACTTGTCAATTATATCTCTAGGTAGAAATGATTTGGAGAAAAAATGATGAAGTGGATCATGATGTATAATGACATAGGTGGTTGATAAGGAATATAGTGACAAAGCTTATCAGTTGCAAAGTAGATAGTAAGGCAATCATGTTATACTTTAGTATAACATTTTTCATAGTCATCGAGGCCTCAATTTATATAGTAAATAACATATTTTCTTCAGATATCATCTTGTTGTGAAATCATTTCACCAACTGATATGAGAGTAGAAGAGATACAAAATCAAAGGATCATCATTGAAGGTGGATAAAGGGTGGGTGGATAGATCAATGATTCTTTCATGTTGTCAAATGTTTTTTGATATGGATTATTCCATTCAAAATCACTACATTTTTTTAAGAAAAGAATTAATAGAGTATATGTGGTAAGCCATTTCTCAAAAGAATCATCAGATTGCCCTAAAATTTTGAAGGTAATTGCAAATGTCCTAAATGGAGTGATAAATGGTCATGTTAACCACAGTGTTGATTTTACTAGGATAAACATCAATTTCATGAAGAAAAACTAAGAATGTTAGCAATTTACCAAATGTAACACCAATGACACATTTTTAGGCATTGAGTTTAACTTTGTACTTGATTAATGAGTTGAAGATGATGGATAAATAAGATACATGGGTTGTGTGACTTTATTATTTGGTAATGAGGTCATCTACATAGGTTTACATAATTTTTTGTATAAGATCAACAAAAATGTGAGTCATGGCACATTGATAGGTAGCTATAGCAATTTTAGGGCCAAAAGCCATTTTAACATAGTAACAGGTGCTCCATTCCATAGTGAATGTTATTTTATGTTGGTATTTAGGTGTTATGTGGATTTGATTATATCTTGAAAAACCATCCATGAGTGACAACATTTTGTATCCCGTAGTGGAATATATGAAGTCATCTATTGAAGGTAACGGAAAATTATTTTTGGGACATGTAAGGTTAATATTTTAGAAGTCAATGCATATTCAAATAACCATGGTGATGTTTTTGTGAATGTGAACAATATTTGACACACATTCAGAATAGTCCATAGGTTTAATAAAACTAACATCTAATAGTTTGATAACTTCTTTAGGGTGGAAACTTTGGGTGAAATTTTTGTTATTTTTTGATGAACTATTTTAATGTCTAGGTATGTGATTATGTTGTGCATAATTATAATAGGGTAAATACATATCATGTAGTCATATGACCAAGTTAAAGTCTCATTATAGTTATAAAAAAATAGGATAAATTTATCATGCCTAGTCAGTGTGACTTCTCTAAAGACTATTATAGGTTGAGGACTTGATGGTGTGCCATATTGTATTCTCATATTTTCTTCATTGAACATCATATTTCCATCCTAAAAATGATATGCAGAATTGGGAAGAGAATAAATGGGATTGGTTTTGGTATCTACACTAGCAATAAAGTTATTAAAATGAGGAGCCTTTCATTTTAAATTCCCAAGTTTGTGACGTTGTCAAAGAAGTTGAGGTTCTATAAAATGTATTAACTCAAGTATGGCTTCATCACTAGGTAGAATGTGTAAAGGTCCATTTTATTCCATGTATAATTAAAATTAAATTTATTTTTTCATGGTGATCATATTCATAATGTATCTGGCATACATCTGTTGCCTTAGCAACAAGTGTAATCTCGAGTGTAGGTGTAATTATGGATGAAGGTTGATTGGATTTAATTGAATTGATAATAGGCATATATTTATAATCATTAGTAGGAGGGTTATTTGGTAGATTTATTGTTGAGATGGAAGGTATAAAAGGTTTTTAAAATTTTAAATTCATGAGAGGTAATATTTTTTTAACAACCCAAGGGGTGTTGAGAAGTGGAAAATTAATTGGAGGTACATGACCTTCAGGTTATAACTCACTATCCATGGAAATTTCATGAACATCTTAGTTGAAATCATGTATTTTAGCTAAGGTTTGTTGATAGTGTTGAACATCCAAGTCTCATGATTGAGATTTGTCCATGATGTAGTTATCATCATAGATGGGAGAGATAGTACATGCTTATGTCTCTATAGGAGCATCAAAAAGAGATATACCTAGATCACTAAATTTTTGAGGTGACATCATTAAAGAGGTTTTAAATAACCTGACCATTCCATATTAGTTACATGTGAAATAATCTTATATGCAATATTCTTCATTTTCATTACATGAAGGAGAGGAGTCAGTGATATCATCAATGAGAGGGATGGTATGATCATTAGCTATCAAACAAATATGGATCCACTCCAAAATGTAAGGAGGTATCTTGGTATTACTAAAAGTGTTTTTCAATTTTTTTAACTGATCATCATTATAATCAGCAAGAGTGATCTATAAATCTAGATTCATATTGATTAATTCAAGTAAAAGTGCACTATTAATCCATAAAATAGTATTGATTTGATGTTGAGATTTGGGATTGGGAAGATGAATACTCTATGGATTATGATAAACCTCATGTTTACACCATTTTTAATTATGAATAAACTTGATACATTAGCTATCAAAAGAGAATATCCCTCATTCTATGTGTCCATGGGTGACCTAGGAGTATATTATAGGATAGTGGTAAGTTGAGAACCATGATTTGGTACATATAGTTTTACGTCCAATAGTGAGAGGGCAGAAAATACAATTAATTGGTTTTTGGTTAGTCTTATAAAATCCATGATATGCTAGTAAATTTTACTTGAGATGATCTTTAATAGAACCAAGTTATTAAATTAACCACATATATGTCACCTCAAATCTTGACCCTTTAACTACTAAGAATTTTTGAATAAGAGCGGTATTAATGGTGATTTTAATAAAGAGATGTGGGTCATCATCTCAAAATATAGTTTCATCATTTATCATGTATTATTCAAGGAACTTTATGGAAGGTTCTTAATAAGGACCAATAATTTCAATTGTATAAACTTTTGTTAGTAAAGGATCGTGAGAAGGTTGTTTCACTTATAAGGAAGATGGTTTTTCAATTTCTTCTAGTTATTGCATTAGGAATTTGGGATGATATGAAGAAGTGTGAACTAACTCCATGAGAGGTATTTTTCAAGGTATAGAGTAAAGTTCCTCTAATAAATTCTAATAATTTTTTGAAGATGAAGAACTAGCACAAGGCTTAAAAGGTAAAATAATTTTAGTAAGAAGATAGGTAGTTCAAGGTTTGGATTGAGGAAGTGGTTACTCATTGGTTTACAATGGTATGTTAGTGGTAGTGGTATCTTTAATAATTTATTCTTTAAGTGATGGTTTCTTTGGATTTATGTTGGGATATTTTTGGGTAGGTTTTCATCGATACTTGAATTTTTCCACATTCACATATTGAGAATTGGTATAGTATTGATTGTAGTCAACATTAATTGCACAAATATCCTTATTTGAATGTTGAGGGTTGGATTTATAAAACTTTTTTGTGTTTTTATAAGAATAAGTCTTCAAATTCTATTTCTTTTTATAATCATTAACATAATCATGATGTTATATTTTGATCATGGCATCATGATTGAATATATCTCCTAACATAAAATAAAGGACAAATTTTGTAAGTCAATGACATGTTTTATGGGAATGACCTATATTGGCATGAAACCTACAATTATTTTTAGGGTCATACCATGTGGGTGGGTTATTATCATAAGTGGATGGTTTAGAAGGTAATACAATTTGTTTCATTTGTTGAATAGTTACACAACATATAGGAAGGTTGGGGATTATCCATTTTAGCTACTCCTAGTTTTGGTTGAAGAGTATTTCTATAGATTACATTGGTTGAGTGTTGGAAAGATCCCTTGATGGTTTTAATGTTAGGTTTGAACTATTTAATTATAAAAATTCATTGCTTTTCTTGATTGATAGCATCATTTAAAGTTTGGGGAGCAAAATTTGGAACCTTGTATTAGAGGGAAGGTGTTAAGGTAGCTATGGAAATTTTGAACAAGTTATCATTAGTCATGTTGTGATCATTTTTGTGAGCCAAAAATTTCCACCGTTTGATAAAATAATGGCCTGATTTGTAAGATGATTATTTAGCATTAATGAAATGACTAAGATAATTTTTGGGAAGATCATTGTGTTGAAATTTCTTAACTAAACAATTGACTAAATCCTCTAGTTACAATATAGAATGTTGGGGAAATTGGTTGTACCATTATAATACATCATCTATGAAGTTTTTAAGTTAAACTTTGGTATTGGTGAAGGTATTAATTTGAATCCACTCTTTATAAACTTTATTAAATGCTTTGAGAAAAGATGAAGTGTTTTTAGTCCCATAATATTTAATGGTTAAATATATATTACCAATATAAATATATATAATAAAAGGGGATACAGATTAATTTTGAATGTGTTGAAGCATCTTGTTGAGCATAATAGGTTGGGGAATGATATTTACCTTGTCATATTTAAGATGTAGAAGGACTATATTTTTTTTACTCTAGGAAAGAAGAATAGGAGGCTAATTAGCCATGCTTATAAAATGATGTTGTACTTGCATCATTTGAAAGGTATTAGATGTTTGCATGATATTCATTTATTACACTATTTGTGTAATAATTTGAGAGGTATAAATAGGTGGATTATTGTTGGGATGAGGACTATTAGAATGGGTAGGAGGGAGATTCCTTGAATTGGTATTAGGGGGAGGGTTACTAGGTGGTGGATTACTAGGAGGTGTGTTGTTGGTGTTGAAAAGTTTTCCTATGGGTTTGTTTTATTAAGGCAGTGTCAATATCCCCCACAATATAATAAGGTGCCTTAAAGTGAGAATTATCTTAAGAAGTGTTGAATGGATCATATCCATCAATCTCATTATTTGGACTAATCTAGACCTTATTTAATTCCAAAGATGAGGGATGAGAAAAGTTGCTCCAAGAGTGAATATACTCTTAGATAACAAAGGTATGGAGAAAAGAACATCCCATATAGATTATAAATGGATTTAGGTTATCCAATAATATTATTATAGTAGATTTCATGATGTTTGAAGGTATAATATGAAAATAAAAAGAAAAGAGGAAAAATAAGGACAAAATTAGGCAAATACAAACTAGTATTAGCCAAGAGGTATAGAGTCGACTGGGTTGATAGAGTCTATAGGAAAACTCAATATAATAGGATGTGAAAGATAGTCAAATTTATTTACTATGTTTTTTAGATGGTAAAAATGAGGTAGGATAAAAAGATAAATATCCAAATAGATTGACTATGTATTGAAAATAAGATAAAACCAATAGTCTATAAGAAATTGTGTTGATAGGGATGAATATGTTCTAAAAATAAGGAAAATTTAATAAGATAATAGATAAGAAATTTGATCAATGTGTTTTTATCTAATTATAGAATGGAATAAAAACATTTTACTAATGTTATCTAGTACAAGTTTCAAAATATAAAATATAATTATCAAATATCAAGCTAAAAAACATGAATGTAAATTCTAAGCTATGTGGTCATTCTTGAATGTTGTTAAGTTATAGTAAATTTTGAAATTAATGTGATGGGGAGTTGGATGTAAGAAGGAACTATAAAATAAATATGAGGATTGTTTTAGGTATTTTAAGCTGAAAGGGATATGTATTGGTGATGGTATTAGTTTGGTATTAGGGCCTACCCATTCACTTCACAATATCATAACAATGAGGGTATCATGTACTTTGTCAATATATGCCATCAACCACATGTTTATACTTGGTAATAAAACAAAGTTGACTTCTCATATGTTGATGAAATCTAAGTAGGTATACATTAGAAATTAATTATTTAATGTTTTTTAGTGTTAAGTGATTTAAAAGTGTGCACAAAAGATAAAATAGTGTGACTAAATCAGTAAATTAAAAACATCCTATTTAGTCTATTTTTGTTACTCTAAGTAAGAAAATGATATAAATGAAAATTGAATTACTAGAAAGATAGGTTAATTTTTTTATTTGTCAAGAGTATAGATTTAATTTAGGTGCCACTATATGTAAACATTACATAATAGATTTGTTAGGATTGTTGTTTTCTATGAAAGAAAGGTCTAGAAGATCATAATAAAACCAGTCAAATGAGCCTTCTATAGATAAATTAGGATGCAAAACTATGTTGAGCTAGTTGACCCAGTTCATTATAGGGTTTATAGACTACAAACTATGAAAAATTGGACTATAAATAAAAAATAGAAATGATAGATAAGGTAAGAATGAACCTTGATAATTTTAAAGATGCCTAATTTTTATATCTTATGGCTTTTTCTCAAGTGATGATTTTTATATTTTTCCAAAATGTTCAACTAGGTCAATGAAGTCTACAAAACATATATGTTGAAAATTATCTACTAATAAATTTGACTAAGTCGATGAAGTATGAAAACTTGTGGTTTAAAAATAAAAGTATGCCAAGTTAATTGATCTAGTTACATGTTGTTGAAGAGGGCATATAAAAAGAAAATAAAGTCAATTTGGAGTGATTATGTGTTAAACCTATGCAAAGAATGTTACACTCTATCAACAAGTTTGATATAATAGTGTAGAAAAAAATATAAGATGATAATAAATGAATGCATGAAATAAAACTTACAAGGGTTAGATTCATGTTGGGTTTACCAGAATATATATAAGGAAAATTGAAGTTGATTTACAAATAAATCTTAGCTTAAAGAATATATATCACAGTTACCCTTCTTCTTGTTGGTACATTTAGATAATTAGGATCATGATCAAGATGGATCTGCTAGAGATGGTTCTAAAGCCTCTAGTCAAGAAACACCATATGATAACCCTATTTAGGTCCTATATTTTATATATTTAAAAATTAAGTACAAATTATAGTAAAATCAAACCTAATGCTCACAAAAACTTGTGGCACAAAATGGGGGTAATAAACATAAAAGCAAACATGCATAGAATAATTCTAATTAATCCATGTATAGATATAAGCCTAATTCGTGAAGAGATAAATACATTCAAAATCCATTACTTATGTTACTTCTATATAATTAAATAGAGTAAGAGTTAGAGATACTTAATTTGAGCATGAATCCATCAAGACTTAATATCACCCTTAGGCAAAGGTGCTTCACAAAAGAAGGTTGTGGTTTGTAAAGATCAATAAGATAGGCCAAAACATCTAATACTTTTCTAAAAGATAAGATTATTCTCCAAGTATAAACCTTTGGCAAATAATCCTCAAGTAGAAAGGTGGAAGATCATATTGTGAAGAAGTGAAAATGAATGATTAACTTTGTCTCTCTCTAAGAAATTGTAAAAAAGATGTGTATATATAGTTGGATCTAACCCTAAATCCTTCCAGAATTTTAATTGGTAGAGTCAACCCAATTGATATTTTATATTTTTAATTGATAAAATCAAGTTATGTCTTAGTCTAGGTTAGTCGAGGCCAACCTAGACCCATAAAATGCTGATCTAATTTAAGTATAGAGTCATCCCATGTTGATATTATTGATAAATGTCAAAAGGTATTTTTGTCTTAGATAGGGGTTGTTTACGATAGTCAATTATTTGGATTATTTAATGGTGGTGTTAAATCTTAGGGAAATTTATAAGAGATGTTTTTATTGGTTTCAAGTGGTGGTATATAGAACAAAAACATTACAAATAACTAATGGTCTAACCACTCCTTTCCCAGTACACCCTTTAAGACATGCACTCAAAGATATTGAGACTTGATAGGTTCGTAGAAAGCATCATTCATTGATAAATTTTGAAAATATTATGTGCATACAAAATATAATCCCCACTAAGCAAATGTAATTCCTTCAAAAAAATGATGTAATGACATTGCTACATGTAATTTTCTATTTGCCAAGAGATTGCATTCAAGGAAATTTATTACATGGGTATGTATGTCTTTAAATATTATTTGATAATAGTATCTTGTTTTAAGAATCTTATGTGTTTTTATGTTTCTATATGAGTGAATACCAACTATTTGCTAGTGTAGGTTCTATAGGATCTCTTTAGTTTCTTCTTTTGATATGCATATTAAGTAAATATCTTCATAATTTCCTATATAAAGAATCCATTTTATGATCATGTAGTGAGTAGAATTGAGCCTCAAAGCTCTATTTTTTTCTCTAATAAATTATAGGGGACAAGTAACAATTAATAAATATTGAATTATATCAACATACCAATCTCCTCTAGATACCTGAGTCTCATAGGCCTTGTTAATGGTGATGTGTAAGTCAAGCTTAGTCATAAGATGAATGATGCCTTTTCCTATAAAAATTATAGTAGGCTTGATTTTTATGTCAAAATCCTAAAATTTTTACATATTTTTTCCTTTTTTCTATCCCAGTTGGTTCTATCCTAAAGTGAGCTTGATAACAGGGTCTGCCATAATAATGATTGTATTATTTATCAAGATGTAATGCCTAAATTTTTTAACAACTTTGATAAGAGAAAATATATGTTTTTCTATCATGGAGTAATTTATTTCTTCCCTAAAATACGTGATCATAAATATGATAGGATAATCAATTTAATCCTTCTTTTGGGTAAACACAATAGTAATTTTATTCTCTAAAGTAAAAAAATATAAGACAAAGTAGTTATTGAAGTTTGAGATTGTTAACATTAGAACTTAAGATATGGCATCCTTTATGTCTTGAAAATAATTTTAGTCCAATAAAATTAATTCTACTTTAGAACCTTAATCATTTCATTCAGAGGTCTAACATTTTATATAAAATCTAAGATAATCTTCCTCACAATTTTTTTTTTCTGAAGGAGGACTTGAGATATTTATTTATATTTGGGAACACAATATTGGAAATCACTTGAAATTGATTCATATCAATGGTGATCCCTTATTTCATGACTATTTTCCCCAATTATTTACTCTTAGTAACACCACATAATCTATTTTTTTGGTTTACTAAGATGTTAAACATTCTACATCTCTTAAAGATTGATTATAGATGGCCTACACGATTAGTTTTATTGTTTGAGAAAATAATGAGTTAAACCATGTAAATGATTATAAATTTACCTATCATCCTTTTAAATCCATGGTACATATACCATTTAAAGATATCTCCTACATTAATTAGACTGAAAGGCATCTTCTTTTATGCATAAGTACCCTACTTTGTGTTGAATGCATTCTTCATCCTAGCTTCATATTCTACTAGCACATAGTTATATCCCATAAACATATCTAATAAGGACATAATTTTAGAACCACTTACTTTCTAGATCAGCTCATCTAATGAAGGTAAAGGGTAGTTGTCTTTTTTAGAAGATTTTGATGCCTGAAAGTGTATCATAGGTGGTTCTTAGTGTTTAAAAAACACTACTCATTTATGATTCCATAAAATCCACTGCATGAGTTCTAAGTTATGATAATATTGCTATATTTGGTGTAATATATGTATAATAAGTTACTATTTCAAATATTAATATTAGTTGGTGGTTGGGAGCCACCATAGCCTAATAGTTGATCTTTAATTTTAAAGATGACTTATTCTATTTAAAGTGAATTATGTTTAAGCCTAAGCCTAAAGATAAACTAAGCTGAGTATTCACAATAAAGTTAATATAAGGTTAATTAATAAAAAATGAGAAAAAGGAAGGGATAAGAAAAAAAGAGAGGTGTTGTTGATCTTTATTTCATAAATTATGACAAATTTCCAATTTCATCTAAACATGCATTTAGCCAATATGCAACATGAAGTAGCATAAGCTCAAATCCTATCACATATCAGTCAAGTATCTAAGGAATATATGAAAATATGAAAATAATAACATAATTTACTTTAATAATTTCACCCCTATAAGAAAATAACATTAGCCTAGATGAAAGAAGAGCAAAGAAAGAGAAGTAAACCTAGGAACTTTCAACTAATCTAGCATTAGCTCAAATTAACAACTTTAAATTTAAATATGCACATCCATAATTCATAAGTACCATTAAAATATGGAAAAAAATACTATAAAAATGAGAGAGAAACTATGATATCAATTCATATAAGCAAATGTGGACAAACTTTTCAAAACTACTTGTTTATATTAAATCTCTCAAAAGTTATAGAATATTTTTTACTCCAAAAACCTCTCTCCCTTTTAAATTTGATAATACGTCCTTATATATAAAATTCATGAGGTATGTTACTCATGCCAAATATTAAGGGAAAATATCATTTTACAATTCCTTGATAATATTTTAGACATTCCAAAATGACTAACCTATAAGCAATATACTTTACAAATTGTTCATGCCTTTACAAAAAGAATATTTTGTTTTCAAAAATATACAAAGTCTCTTTATAATAGAATATCATAATTAAATTGGTTTGAACTTGGGATGCTTGTGTTTATGTAGTCTTCTACCTTCCCTGTAATATCTTCATTATATAATGTTGATCATTGATCAGTTGTAGATCAATGATAGGTCTCATGAATAATTCCTTTTCTTGATCCTTTAGGCCCTTGATATCCTTCTTATCCCTTTCCAAAGCTTATTTGATGCTCATAGTATCTCTTATATTTTCCTCTAATTATAAAATCAATCCCATGATCTTCTTGTTATCAACCCATGTTTTCTCTTATCCTTGATTCCTCACCTCTTGCATGAATTGAGTATTTATATGCTTGAACTCCTCATCAGTGATAAAGACTAGTGGACTAAGGTTGGTGGGATCTTTGATTAAGCTATCCAAAATTTGTAAAATATTACCCTCTTGATGTTTGAAGTCCTTAGAAATGTCCTCCATTTTCTTGGACCAACTACATAAGGCCTTGATGTTATCAATTAATATATCCATAGCCATATTTAGATGGGCTAATCTCAATGTCTTAAACTCAAGGATCTAATTTTTAGTCAAGACTTTTATAAAATCCTTCACTTAGTATCTTGAATCCTACATTGGCCAACTTGGCCTATAGCCATGGTTCTTTATTTATTCACTACCTCTTGCCTAGTTTTAACTAATTTTAAAGAATTAAACAAATCAGCCATTGTGTCTTTAAATTGCTTGAATCTATCTTCTTGGATTGACAAGATGGATTGTTATTTCAAATTATTTTTCTATTGAAATATGGCCTTAATCATTTTTTGTAATTGATTTGACTAAACCTGGTCCAATTCAAAGACATTTTCTTCAAACATTGGGTACTCCCTAGGATTTTGTCCTCCAACTAGAGTTAGACCAAAGACAGGTTCTACCTTTTGGAAATTGAGCTCCTCTACACAAACCATGGAATTATTTATAGTTACCCTCTATAAAATATTAGTTGTTTCATCAAATTTGAAACCCACTAAATCTTGTGTTACTTTTAGAGTTGGATTCTCCATTTTTGCTCCATTTGATTCTCTTATAGCAACCATCTTTTTTTCATCTTCCTTTTGTATAGATAGGATCCATGGCTTGACCTCTTCATGAACTAGGATATTGATGGATTTCATCATAGCCCATGGATGTTATGTACTTGGTACCTTTTAAAATTTTCCATAGATGAACCATTATAGAATGGTTGGACCATGAATTAAGTTTTCTTCACTAAAGAGGTTAACTTTACTCAAAGGAAGAGTGAAAGTCACCATGGGATTTTTTTCATTTAATATAACAATGATCAATTTAAATTTTATTTTGGGGTTGTCTAAAGGAGCTATATCCAATACTTCCTTCCCCTTATCTTCATTTTTCTACTCCATTTATTCATGTTCTAACTCATAGGCTAATGATAACATTTTGAGGGCATCTTCAATACTATCATCAGGTTCCAATACTACTATGTGAACTTATTCCATTGGTGATCCTTGTTCTTCTTCTTGTGTTGAAGAAGATGAAATTTCATTAGGCCTCCTTTCCTCTAGCCTTTATTAAATTTTTGCCTTGGGTCTAGACTCCATTTTTAAATGCACTAGTGGAGGTATAGAAGGTGTACCACTTAGAAAATTGTACTAAATTATCCCAAATCACTATATGTCATCATCTCCCTTTTACTCCCTTTCCATCCTAGATTCTAGATTGATGTTGTGCCTTTTTAATCTAATGATGACCTTATATAATGAAGAGTATTTTATGTATATGGTTTCAAAAGGACCAAGATAGTGATTTTAAGTCACATTTATTCCTTTGGCCTTTAAATGCTCCTTAACCCTTCCATGGGGATCCCACTACCTTAGCTCATCAATTACAAGATTGAATGAGGTCCTATGTTTTGAAATAACCACAATACCATCCTATGATGTAAACAAAGTTATACCAATGGTAATGTGAAGGGTTTGAATAATCCTCTTCCATTTAGTCTTCCAAAGACCATCTATTCCATTAAAAATTTAGTAAACTACATCTTACTCTACAAGCTTATTTGACACATGGACTGGTAGTCTGAGGGGACTATAGTGGGTTCCCTCAATCTTGATGATTGTACAATTAGGATATAGCTATATATCACCTATGACTTCAATAGTTCTCTTTATCATGGGGCTGACTCTCATCACTAGGATCCCTATGATGGCCTCATTAAGGGAAAGATAGAGATAATCACATATAAATTACATGTGATCCTTGTACTTCAAGATATGTAATCTGGAGTAATACTGTAAGATATTTTATGTCTTATCAAGTGACCATTTCCTAAGGTTAGGTATCTTTATTATAACAAAGAGGGCATCCAAAAGATATTACATCATGTATAATTAATCCCTACTCCTCTTCTTTATTATATAAAATTTTCCACAGAGACAAGTGTTGATTACTTCATCAATATGAGGGGTGACTTGTTTCTCAACCATGAAATAGATTAAGGGAACTTGAAGTTTATCTACATATGTAGTGGCGACATTCATACATAATATATTCATCATTGTCAACATCATCCTTATTACATATCTAAATTGACCAATGGGGATGTTGTTAATGAACTTAAAAAACAATTAGTTTCCAGAATACAACCACAAATAAATTATTCTCTTCAAATCATTATCTTCATCCCAATTTTTTAATGTGGTTAGGTTTACTTGGGGTTTAGGCAATTTTTAATAATTTTAAAAAGATATAGGGTTAATGTATGCAATCTTCCTAAAACTAAATTCATGAACAATCATGCCCTTATCTACTTTGCCATGTTTAAAAATTAGAGCAAGGATGTCTATGCAATGTAGAACCTTAGGTTTTGAAGTATAATAATGAAAAATTATCATTTAAATGGAAAATATGTCAGAATATTTATTTTTTTGACACAGTCTTATCCTCCTCTCTTATGATGGGTTACTAGTTCTCCATGGTCCAAAACAAGCTTGATTAATTATTGTCCCCTATGTTCAGAGCTATGTCATTGAGCTATGTATCCTTGAAAACTTTTCCTTATAAATTTGAGGTCAAATAGAGCTCCACATATTCCCTTGAAATACCTTTCTCAATTTCATGGTTGTGAATTTATCCAAATTACTCATGAGTGGTCTGCAGTTGAATTCTAGATTTAATAATGCTTGCATATGTGATAATTCAACTTCATTAGCTTGATTATAATGAGCCAAGTTGAATTAAGGTTTTTTTACTTGTTAGGTATTTCTTGAAGGTTTTTATAATAATTTAATGGTGGTATTTATTTGAACTTATGAGAGCTTCATAAATTGGATTGTGTTTAGATCTGTATATTTATACCTTTATTTTTTTGATCCCACAAGATATTTTAATCTAACTTTGTGCTTATGTGTCTTCATCTTGGTATCTCTATTGCATGTTTGTCATTAATATTTAAAATATGACCATTTTTCACCTTTGGGCACATTCCAATATTTTATTGGTTTTGGGCCCTTTAAAAAATATGCCTTATCCCATACCATCAAATATATTTACTTGGATCAACATGGTTTGTTGATCTTGATTTGAGAAATCAAATGCTATTAGCTGCTTTGTTATATTCCCCATAGTTGTAACACTTTTCATTTCCACATTCATCTTTAGATTTTTTGAAATGTCAACATCAATATCACATCATCAGATCATCCTCACCTAGATTAATGTGCTCCATTGATCTTGATCGATTGGATCATGCTCCTTTCTCTATGTGTTAATGATTGAAATGTGTATGCAAAATCAATTACTATAGATCTTTGAAAGATGATTTAGATTTAATTTTTTGATTGTGGTTATGCCATGTATCATTTATTGGTTTGTTGTTAGGGCCTTTGGTATTTCAAATTTCATCATGCACCATTAGATATTGTCTAACTAAATCAGTGTGCTATGTTGGATCTCAATCCAAAGGGTGGAGTTCCATTGGCTACTCAACATTCTTTTGATAAAATTATAACTCTTGTCACCTTCTGATTCATTAGGTGGCTTCATTGAAGCTTTGACTTAACATGCATCATCGATCAAAATGAGTATTCTTAGTCACATACCATCAATATTTGGGGACATGTTTCATCTTTAATTATATGTTATGGGCTTGACACTTGGCATCTCTATGCAAGTTCTAAGTTCCATTCAATTTTCAACATTGATCTCATATTATTGGATCATATTTTTCTATTTACCATTATATCTTTGATAGGGTTTCTATGATGATGACACTTACCACCTTCTCATTTGTTTTTGGGCTTCATTAAAATATTGATTTTTCATGCATCATTAAATCAATTTTGCCTAACTAAATACATACCATTGATCCTATGGTCAATAAAATAAAACTAAGTCAAGCTTAAGGAATATAATAAACTTAGGTTAAATATTTTATACTAAGGTTTTATTTATATTTATAAACATGATAAAACCTTAGGATAAAATTTTTAGGCTAAGTTCTAAAACAAAATAAAAGGGACTCCACAAATGATAAAAGTTTTCATAAATATTTAGCCTATCATTTTTTCTTTGTATTAATAAATATAATTATAACCTTATGATAAGGCTTTTGGCTAAGCTAGGAACATAACAAAAGAGACCCTATATTAGTTAGACCATGTGGAGATAAGAGGAACAAAGTGGGGCTTAGGACATAAAGGACCAAGTATGAATTTTTAGACTAAGGTTTGGTCATGTTGATAAACATGACAAATCCTTAGAATAAAAACTAAACTAAATATATGGTTTACTTAATTATTACCATGTAAGTTAATATTGCATAAATTTTTATTTAATTCAAAAGGGAGCTAGGTTAAAATATTAGACTAGGGTTTTATCATGACTTAAAGTAGATTGAATAAATATTTGACAAACCAAATGCTAGAAAAAGATCAATTTATCATTGAAGCATAAAACCCTAAGAATTTTCATTCTCAAATGAGATTCCATTGAACCTACATTACAAAAACACAAGAAACAATCATTAACAACATTAGAAGGGGTAAAATAATAATCTTTTGAAAATATGTCAATTAATCCAAATGAGAACCATGTGTGGATGATATTCAGATGAAGACAATGTGAAAAAATGCTAGTATTACTCTGATCAAGTGATTTTTCAACTTTAAGGTACAAATTTACACAATTTAAAACAAGGGTCCCCATTTTTTAGAAATTAGGGTATGCCGACCTCAAAAAATGGAAGCTTATAGGGGAAACATAGAAATATATTAGAATTTAGAGACTTTGGTTTAGACTAATAATTAGGTTACTTATTCCACTTGATTAGGCACCATTATTAATACTAATTCATGGTTAAAACAATCCTTGCACATGAAAAATTAGGATCAAACATCAAAACATAACCATGTTATGTGTGTGTTTTGATTCCACTTACTAGTTACCATAGGATTTAGAGAACATCTTATAGACTCATTACCTTGACCATTGACATTGAATAACACAATATTTATATTTTCATTAAGAATCATGTTTTATCTCAAGGAAGGATTGGGCATTGTTCCATTACTAGCCATGAATCCATAACCCTAATAGAAATACCTTTGGCTCTATTCAAGGCCTTGCTCCACTACCATCTAGGCATCCATAGCCCTAGTGGAGATTATGAAGATTTATACCAAAGAATAACTAGGTCTCCTTGTCTAAACACCTTTATCTTTGAATTCTTATCATACCACCTCTTGACTATCATTTTTTGTTTGCTAAAATTAGAAAAAAATTCTTCTCTTGCGTCTTCCATCAATATGATTCCAATTAGTCTTGATCTTGTAAATTCTTGATCCTCATTCATCTAATATTACATGAACCCATATGTTTTTAGCTTAAGTGTGATGGTAAATATAGGTTCATGACTATATACCATCAATAATGGTGATACCTTGAGAACTTGATTGACTCTTATTCTATCTACCCAAAAGGAATAATTAAGTAGCTTATGCCATATTCTTGGTTTATCGATTACAAACTTCTTTATTTCCTTCATCAAGTTCTAATTTGTTGTTTCAAAAACTCCATTGCCTTGAGGGTAATGGTTTGATGAGAACTTGAGAACAATGTTGTTGTCATATGCCCATTCAATAATATCGATAGATATAAAACTAGAACCATTATCATAGAATAGATACACTAGTGTTCCAAACCTTGTGCATATATTTTCTTCTAAGAATTTTATCACCTCTTCCATCATACATTACTTTGTTACTACTAATTGAGTCCATCTTGTGCAGTAGTTAGTGGCAGTTATAGCATAGTTATGAATATATGAGGAATTGGGGTTGATGACCCCCACAAAGTCTAATCCCCATTGAGAAAAAGTTTAATCAATAATGATTGGCTTAAATGTTATGGTTTCCTTGGGCTATTTAATTTTGAATATTTAACATGAGTGGCATTCTCTCACATTATTGTGAACATATTTGAAGATAGTAGGCTAGTAGTAACTAGCTGTAAGGATCTTGTGGGCTATAGTCCTTCTAGATGGATTTCCACTTCCCATATTTTTATGGAATGTGCTCAAGATCTCATCTACTTCTTCCTTGAAAACACAACTTGGGTAAATTCCTTCAAATTTATTTCTATATAGTACTATATCTTTGATCAAGAAATGGGCTAATTTAAGTCTCAAAGGTCTATTTTCTCTCTACTTAACCATGTAGGACAATATCCATTTATTATAAAATGAATAATAGGATCATACCAATCATTAGGTTGAAAGATTTATTGATCAACCTACATAACACTCAATTTGGGATTAGTATTAGAAATTAACTAAATTAAACCTTGGCATCTTACCAACTTGGCAGTCTTCATATCTAGTTCATATTCTTGAAGAACAGACATCTACTTACCTCTTATTTCTCCAAGTTCACATTGACTAAACATTATCTTAGTGGTAGGGTTTGGAAGTATTGTATGTACCTTATTTTTAAGGATATAGTTCCTAAATTTCTTCACTGCCTTGACTAAATCAAATGCTTGTTTGTCAATCAAAGAATAGTTCATTTAAGCATTTTTAAGGTTAATACTCGTGAAAGCAATGGGGTGATAAATCTTATCTATTTTTTGAGTTGGAATAACTACTGTATGATCAAAGGAAAAGGTGTAAAGATAGAAATATTTAGTGAAATTTGAACTTATCAACATAAGGGCTTGTCTAGTTACTTTTTTGATGTCCTTGAATGCTTCCTTGGTCTCCTTATTCCATGTGATCTTGACATCTTTCATCAACATGTCACTTAATGGCTTTGCAATCTCTTGAAAACCAAAAATGAATTTTCTCACAAAGTTGATTTTGCCAAAGAAAGACTTTAGTTCCTTACTACTATTAGGGGGCTCTATATTTGATATTTCATTTAGTCTATCAAGATATATAGAGATCCTCTCCTTAGCTATGACATGTCCTAATATATTTCCCTTAGTTAAATAAAAGATACTTTTATTGGGATTGAGGAAGATTCCATACCTTTTGCATCTCTCAAATACTTATTGCAAGTGTATAATGTGATCATCCCTATTTTTAGAAAAGACAGTTAGATCATCCATGTATGTAATAATAAAACTACCAATAATCCCTAGGAAAACATGGTCCATTGCTCTTTGAAAGGTTGTACCTACATTGATCAATCCAAAATACATTCTCTTCTAGGCAAAAGTACCCCATTTAGTAGTAAATGTAGTCCTCATCTTCTCTTCATTATTCAATAACACCTGATTATACCCTAAAAATCCATCAAGAAAAGACATCATAGTAGAAACAAAAATAATTTGGATTACTTGGTCAAGAGAAGATAGAGGCAATTATCCTTTTCAGATGCTCTATTCAAATTTATAAAATTAATGCACAACCTGATCTCAACATTTTTATTCTTGAATGGTACTAAGTTAGCTACCCAAGTTGAGTGTCTAATGTGAAAAACTATTTTAACATCAAGTAACTTCTTAACTAATTAGTATCTCATTGGTTCTAGGATAGGGTTGACTATCCTTTGTTTTTCCCTAAATGATTTGCAAGCTTCCTTTAGAGGTATGGTGTGGGTTATGACTCTAGGATCAAAGATCTTTAAGTCATCATAGTACCATGCTATTACATCCTTGTACATGGTTAGAAGATCTTTGACTCTCTTAGTTTCAATAATCATGCAGGTTATACCAATGTTTATCGGTTGAGGTTTACCTTGGGAACCCAAGTCAACTACATTGTAGTCCTTCTCATCTACCTTGGGGAGCTTTAAAATCTCAACTAGTTTATCATAATCAAATAAATTTTCTAGGGAAATCATTCCTTTTGGAATATTATTATCATTTAGTTGAATAACCCTGTCATCAAGCTTACCTTCAACATTGTCACCATCAAGGGTATTCTCATTGACTTCATGAATGATGTGAGCTTCAAATACTCCTTAACTAGTCATGAATTCTATGATTTGCTAATCATCATTGAATACTTGAAAGTGGTTGATATTATTGGACACTAAGGGACATGGGACTAATTTAATGGTAAGGATTTGTAACTTGAAACCTTGATTGGGAATAAGGTTTAGTACAACTAAAGCAAGTTCATCAACAGTCTTGTTTTCTTCTTTAGGAATTGACACAATGTTGAAAGCATAAAAACATTAAATTAAATCCCACACTCTAAATTTATACTTATTAAGGTATAATAATTTGCATTAATATTTACTCTTGACCTGATTAACCACTAGTTCAAAATAATGAAAAACTAATAGTTCCTTTCCCTTATGTTTGATTATAAATTATAATCCAAGAATAAGTATTTCATACTCTAAAATTTTGTTAGGGTATGAGAATTAGATTTTGTAAGAGGCATTGTATTCTATCAAAATAGGTTTTATTAACACCACTCCTACTCTAGAACCTAATCTACATCTAGCACCATCAAAATACATCTTCCATAATCTAGGCATAGCATGAGAAGTTTTATATTTGCATACCTTTGGGGTATCAAGAATGTAAACACCTAGATTTGAGTTAACCATATTGACCCTCTCACTATTTAAATTGTACTTGGTGATCATATGCTTCATCTTGGTCTCCCTGTCTATCTTGCTCTAATTGGGAACCCCTTTCTAGGTTACCAACATGTGTAAAAAATCAATAAACATATAACCATTCAACGATCTAGTCCAATTTCTATTTAACAACATTCTATATGCATCAAGAATGTCAACCACTTAGATGTTAATAAAATACAATATCCTTGGTTTATAAGAAATTTTTATGTGAATATTTAACAATTCACCAATTAATTTGACTCTTGATTTATCTAATTGAGTCACAACCCTATCAGATTTATTAGAGTCAAACCTAATTGTTCACAAATACCCCTAGGCATAATATTTGCATATGCACTAGAGTCTAACAAATAATTATGTAAATTCTTACCATAAATCTTAGCTTTAAGTGGGAAAGGTGGAACGTCTACCATATTTTTGTGTATTACAATGTTAGAATGTGTAGATTTTTGAGAATTATTAGGCTTCTTAGATAAAGATTCCAACAACAGATCACTTTATTCTATAATTTGAGTCAACTTATGCAAGCTAATATTAGCTTTGATCTTTTTCATGTCCTCTACTATATTATATCCAATCCTATTTGAAGAATTAGATGCATCAATATTGGGTTTAGAGGTACTTCCCTTAGGAGGATCTAGATTGTTTTTTGATGTAGTATCAAGAGTATCAAAGTTATTTGGTGGAGGTGAGGTAGTCTAAGGTTATTTCTGCTCCTTGTTTCTCAGAGGATAGGTCTTCTTTAGATATTATTGAAAATCATAAATCTCTTCAAGTATATACTTGGGCTCATTCTCCTCTTGAAGTGGGAACTCAAATGTTTCCACCATGAGAGTTGGATTATAAGATTTAGATGACCTTGAATAACTTGAGGTACATACACCATTATCTTTATTAGGGACAACTTCAAAGTATATAACTATTCTTGAAAGGCTTTAAAAGCATTGCAAAACTCTAGACAATCTAATTCACCATGTTTTGAAGTACAATGAACTCTACAATAATTAGGAAAGGCTACAACACTAAGATTGGTTAAGCAATTATAGAGTCCAATAGTTCATAAATAGTCAAGTGGATTAGATCCTGGAAGCTTACAATATTATACTTATTATAGATTGGTATAAAACCCTTAAATGTGTATATGCCTATAGGCTTCTATAATATGTGACTACTTTGGAGAGGTGTGTCTAGTTAAATTTGTGTTGACCATGATCCTAAGATGAAACATATGATCATAAAATATAAGGTATTCAATGAAAATTTAATCTAACATAGTATTTTACACTTTGTTTATAGAAATTTATAAAAGAAAAACCTATGATGGCCCTGTGTCTCCAAGCCTATGGTCCATATACGCTGATAGTGGTCACTATAATAATGGTTATGGAACCATAATTTTCCTCATTGATCCATAAGGAAAGTGACACCTAGCAACCTATTTGTGTATATACTACATAACCCATTTTAATAAAATAAAAACCCTCATATTAAAACCCTATTTAAAATCCAAATAGGTCTATAAAGTTAATATACATACAAATCTAGGCTTATTCCTTGTCTCTAAATATGAATATATATCAACTGGTTTGAATCGAGCTATATTATATATTCACATAAATTAGAATAATCCTTTATGGCTAACTAATGTTATTAAAACAATCAAGAGGAGGTTAAGAAAGAGTTTATAAAATCCAAAATAAGAATGGCCAAAACCCAAAACTATACCTCAACCTACTCAGCTCACCCTGAATGGATATAGGGTTTTGTGGAGGTAAGGCCCTCCACAGGGCCCTATATATACCCATATTTTGTCTATGATAAAAATAAATAATACCCAATGAATAAAAATTCAAAATACATTTCAATATATTCCATATAATAATTTAAATACATAACCAACCTAGAATTCATTCCTTTTTTCTTTCACTATCTCCTCCTTTCTTATGAATATCTCTTATGTTCTCATAAATATCTCCTCTTATGTAGTGTAATTTTTCCATCCCCATGTCTCTTATTTTAATTTATTTTTCTTAACCTACTCTCTAATTCCTTCTCCTTCATGTACAAGACTCCAATTAACCACTTAAATGCATACTCAGATGACTCAACAAAACTATTTGTTAGTTTTCCCATTCATCACCATGTAGACACTTCATGAACTTCATATTCCCAAAAATGTAGCTTAGTCAAAGAAATAGATGATTAGTAGCCTAAAAATCATGATCCTTCTTCTAAATCCCTAATTAATCATTTTAAATTATTTTAAAAATCTGCATGAAAATAAATAATCATTGACCAACTAACTTCAATTAAATAGTTCCAAATGTTTATTCTATGCAAAGTATTCAAAATAGCCTATGGCCAATCTATTCCTATGCAATGACCCTCAACCAAAAAAATTAACATAATCATTTTATTGCATACTTATACTCAATAGGTTATAGTTTTACATTAGTATGTTTTAGATTAAGGTAAAAGAAGGTTTTGAAGGGACCCTGAAACCCTATTACAGAATCAAGAGATAAAGCACTAACAACCACTAGGAAAAGCATTCCTAAAACCTACTGAAAAATAGTATCAAATCAGGTTTTACAGGAACCTGAAACCACAAACATAGACCAATAAAAGCACCCAAGTTCTACAAGGACCTGAAACCTTAACAAAACTAGGTTTTAAAACCTAAAATAAGTACCCAATTTTTACAAGGACTTGTAACCTTAAAAAACTTATAGCATAGGGAAAAGAATGCTAAAAAATATATATCTTTAGCATTCTGCCCTAACCAACAATGCAGGTTACCATTGCATTAATGACACACAAGCATTTACCGTGACAATAAAAAACCCTAAAATACCTTTGGTTTCTCTGTCACTATGATTGATGAAGACACCATCAGATCCAACAATAATGATGGCCATATCCATGTCGCACACATTGCTGTCAACAGTCATGGCAGCCTCCATAAGCACCCTATGTTACTCCCCGTGGCATTTATAATGAGATGCACACTGAACTTAGCCAAATCTTGGCTTTGCTCCCTGTGGTGACCTCCATGAGCACCCTAAGTGGCTCCCACATGAGGGTTTCCCCCATCCATTCACTATTTCCTTCGCAAACCAGATTGAGATGATAGTCCAACTCAGGCTAGAAATCCAACCCAGGTTCCATCCATAATACGAACATCTAAACCAAGTTTTATAGGGACCTTTAGTTTCTCTATCCCTTTTATATGATAGTTACACTATCAAATCTAGCAATAATGATGGCCGTATCCATTTCAAGAAAAAGGCCATGCTCCACCATGCCCTCAAACCCTAAAATTGCACTGCCCACAAAAAATAACACCACAAACAAAGAAACAAGCCCTAGAACTAGCACTACCAACACCCATTCCATCCACTCGATCATCTACCCAATATCCCCCTCTACATAGGATTCACCACCATGGAAATAAAAAATTATTGAAGAAATTCCCGATGTCTAGAGGCACCTCAATATGAGCCACGACCCCAGTCGATAGAATGCAATGGCAAATAAGGCAGTCGTAAAGGTTAGGGCTTTGGTCAGCACAATGGCCACTAATTAGGCACCCTGTGTGGCTCCCTCATGGGGGTTTCCCCCATCTTTTCACTATTTCCTTTGCAAACCAAATCAGGATGGCAGTCCAACTTGGGCTGGAAATCCAGTCTGGGTTCCATTCATAATACAGAAATCTGAAGCAAAAATAAAGTTCCATGCAATAATAGATCTCACATTATAGTAATCTCCATGCAAATTCTTAAGGTTTATATATAACATTACATTGATTTATTAAAATCAATAAATTATTAATAATAATGTCTTCATATATATTTAAAATCAAACCTTAGGTTAGCAGTTAATCAAATATAAGTTATTTAAACACAATGTTATTTATATCCTTTGACATATAGAAATAGGATATATGATGATAATAATAATAATAATAATAATAATAATAATAATAATATGTAATTATTATTATTTAAATATGTAAAAAAATAATAGAATCCATCTATAATTTTTAATGATGACTATATATACAAATATACTCAACTATTAAATCAAACAAATGCATCATATATGATAAGATAAAATTTTCACTAAACTAATGAAATTACCCAATGAATATCATGTACATTATTAGCAATTAAAATCATTATAGAATACATATTAGCAAACACCTAAAATAAAATTACACAAAAACGTGATATGTTATCCATATTAACCAATTTAATTAAGAAACATGATATACTAAGAGGTGTTTGTAAGGGTTTCCAAATTTGGTCTCTGTTGACCTCCAATGTCTCCATCTAACCATCCTCTCTAATGATAGTCTCCCTTTACCATGATTTAAGGGAAGAATCCATCCTTCATCCACCTCATGGCAATGAGGTTAGTTATCCCATAACATCATTATATCCAAAAATAATGTTATGTAATATAATCAAACATGATCACAAAGTACATAATATAAAAGTACCACTAACTCATAGCATCTAATAATGTAAATTAAGTAATATGAACTATCCCATAATCAACATATGTCATCAAGCTTAATCAAATCTTTGTTAATCAATTAATCAACCATAATAATCCATGGATTAAAAAAGTTATTTATCTTAGAGATAAATCAAGACGTGACATCCTTCCCCCCTAAATTTGGTCATCATTCTGATGACATTTATAAAAACACAAGTTATGAATTTAAAACATTATTCATCAAAAATTAATATAATATGAAATAAAAAATCAAACAAATAAATATATAAATATCTTATAAAACTCATCATAATCCTCTCAAGTGGTACTATCCTTAGAGTATTGGTTCCATAAGACCTTATAATATGACACTTACCTATTATGTAAATGAAGTTTATGAGTGTCAATTACCCTAGTTGGTTCTACCAATACCACTCTGGGATCTAAAACCTATAAAGCATTCCAATCCAACACATGTGAAGGATAAACTATATACTTTTTAAGATCATAAACATCGAAGACATTATGAAAAAGAGATATATTTAGTGGCAATGTAAGAATATACGCTAGAGGGTTGACCACTTCTAAAACCTTGAGAGGTCCCACATATCTCAATGAAAGTTTCCTTGACTTCCCAAATTTATTAAGATTTTATGAGGCTTAACCTGTAAAAACACTTTATCACCTATAGAAAAATGCCTAGTTCTCTTTATATTAGCATAAATTTTATATCATTGGCCTTAGCAAACCTTTGCCTGATTGTATTCACTTGTTATTTCATTTATGAAAGCATCTATAGTCTAAAGACTATCTTGTATTCTAACCCAACTGATTGGTGTCCTACACCTACTTCTGTATAATGCCTCAAATATATCCATCTTCAATGTTTATTGGTATGAGTCGTTATAATAAAATTCAACCAATGGAAGATAATCTTACCACTTATATATTTAATCTATGTAATACATATGAAGGATATCTTCTAAAATCTAATTAACTCACTCTATTTGTCCATCAATTTGTGGGTGATATGTAGTGTCAAAGTTCAATTGAGTACCTAGAGTTAAATTTAGAGTTAACCAAAATCTAGAAGTCATCTTAAAATCATGATCCAAAATAATCTTATTTGGAAAACCATGCAATTGATACACTTCCTTTATGAATCTTTTTACAAGAGTAGGTACACCATCAATCAAATTACCCAATATGAAGTGAGTTACCTTGGTTATTATTTCAACTACCACCAATGTCATCTCATGCATCTTTCATGATAATGGTCACCCTTGGATAAAATACATAATGATCACTTGTCATTTCCTTTCTAGTATGTCATGTGGATACAAAAATCTTGTCAGATGAACATGTTTAGCTTTCACATGCTGACATTACAGACAATGAGACACAAAATCCACTACATATCTTTTGATTCCTTTCTATAAATAGAGTGGTCTAAACTCAAACATGATCTTGGTTACTCTTGGCTATCCTAAATATGGGGCATTATGTGGTTCCTTTACTACTATGATTCTTAGATTATCTCTATCTAGTATATATATCCTACCATTATACTATAAAAGACCATCATTCTATATTCTAAATTCTTTATACCTAGGATTTTGCGCATTATTAGTCAATAATTTTTTTACCTAATTATATAATTCATTTCCTTGAAATAATTTAATCACTTGATCTCTAAAATTACTCCTGATAGTATCCATGGTTGTTATGTACCTTCTATAGCTTAGAGAATAAGCTAATCTATTCTCCTTACCTTTGATATAGTTAATATCAAAATCATAGTCAAACAAAAAATCTAACCATATCTTTTGATGATCATTCATATTTGGTTGGGTGAAGATGTACTTGAGTCTCAATTTATCAATATTGAGCTCAAAAAAATATCCCAATAGATAATGCCCCCAAACCTATAAAGCATGCATAATTACCATAATTTCTAGGTCATGAGGGGCATAATTCACCTCATATGGATTTAGTTTCCTTGACTCATAGGTTACTACAGAACCATCCTATATAATAAATCCTCCAAGTCCATCCCTAAAGGTATTATTGATCACTAAGAATTTACCATTAGAATAGAGAACTCATAGCACTGGTGCACAAGTACATCTCATTCTTAGTTTTTAAAAGGCTACCTAACACTTATTTGATGAGATAAAACTATGATTCTTTTTCTAAAGATATGTAATTAGGTTAGCTATCTTAGAAAATTTTGAAACCAATTTCTTGTAATAGCCCACTATTCCCATGAAACCTCTTACCTCATGCACATTCTTAAATTACAGCCACTCCATAATGGCTCTTATCTCTGCTACATACAATAAAATACCATTTAGTAAGATAATATGTCCTAGATACTATACTTTATTTTGGAAAAAAACACACTTATAAAACTTACCATATAATATATGCTTCTACAAATGTTGCAAAACTAATTCTAAATGATGCAAGTACTCTTCCTCATCTTTAAAATAAATGAGGACGTCATCAAGACATACCAACATAAATTGATCCAGGTAATCTCTTAACACACTATTCACACTATTCATGAATGTTATTATATAATTCATCAATCCAAATGGAAACAATATAAAATCATAGTATCCATATCTAGTCTTGAATTCTATTTTTGGGATATCCTCTTCACAGGCCCTCAACTAGTGATACCCTACCCTTAGATCAATCTTATAAAATATTATGGCTCCTTGTATTTTATCAAATAGATCATCAATGCATGGAAATGAATATTTATTCTTGATTTTTGAAAATATTAAAATATTTTAGTTTATGCATAGGTGAAGAATGCCATCCTTAATCTTGATAAAGACAAATGGAGCACCCCAAAGTGACACACTTGATCGAATCAAACCTTTCAACCATAACTCCTAAATTTGTGCCTTTAGATCAACCATTTCAATGGTTACCATTTTTATAGTGCCTTATACTATGGTTTTGATCTTGGTATGATATCATTTGAGAAATCAAAATCATGCTTAGGTGGCAATCATAGTATTTCTTCCAAAAATATGTCATGGAAGTTTCTCATAAAAGGATAATCTTTAATAGATGGTTCCTTAGATTCTTCCATCTCATTTATCTTAAGTATAAAATATTGATATCCGTTACTTTAAAATTTTATGATTTTAGTGGCTCAATTTTGCCTTAGCTTCAACTCTCTTACCTCAAGCTAAAGTTGTGTTTGATTTATGGAATCATCTTAACACTCAACCTTCTTTAGAAAATAGTCAACCTTAGATTTATGCTTCATAATCCAATTGAATCCTAGGATCACATCATATTATCTGAATGGTTTTTCATAAATATCTTATACTATAGTAAACTTATGCAATCTAATCTATGCTTTGACTAGACACTTATGAACTTTGACCGTTGACTCATTCCCATATTATATTAACCATGATTTTTCCATTACTCCACCGCTTCTAGAAAATTTATAAAGAATTATAGGAGAAGTGAATTTTTTTAAAGACCAATTAATATATAAAATATATGATTTAATAAAATACATGATATTTCTATAGGAAAATATTGATATTTAGCCTATCAATTATCAATAGCTACTTAATTATGCTACTAAAATGTACCTTGCTAAAAATTTAAACCTTTGTTCTTTGATTTATCCCAAGTATATTCTCAAAAAAAATGGTCACCTCCAAAAATGAATCAAACTTCAACCATTCCTTTCTTCTTAATCCATTGGTTTATCTTGAAACCACCCTTGAAACTATTACCAATTTTTCTATTCCATAAACCCCTATTGAACTTGGCATTTTGATTCTTGAACTGACCCTTAGAATCTACACTCTTTTACTTCCATTTTTTCTTCTTAAAAGTTTGTTTATAGCTTACAAATTTAGTTTTAAACTTATATTTGACTTGGATAGGCAATTTTAGTATTTTTTCTTGCTTGACTACCTTCATAAACACCTAATCCATGGTGGATGGACCATGCACATATACTTCACCACTTATTTGGAGTTTCAATATCATGATGAATTTTTTTATTTTGAATATCTCATTTGCTTGATATTGAGGTACATACTTAAGAAGCTTGATGAATTTTTCCTAGTATTCATTCATTATCAAATCCCATTGTTTAAGATTCTAAAAGTCTATAAGATTTTGCTCAAATTATAGCTATGGAAGTGATCATGACCTAAACATTGCTATTAATTATTCCTAAGTGATAGTGGTTAAGTTGAGGTTCATTTCAAGATTATTATTTTCCCACCAAGTTGCTACTTCACCAAAAAGTTGATAAGCTCCCCAAACTACTTTCATGACTTTAGAATAATTTTGAATCTTGAAATACTTCTCCATTTCTATTAGCCATGCTTCAGCTCCATCCCCAATACAATTCCATCAAACTTGGATGGATTCACCTATTTCATGTCATATGCTAACTTTACAACTACTTAATCTCTAGAATCCTTTGACACCTCCTCATGCCTTTAATCTTGAAGATGTTCCTAGTCATTAAGATGTTATTCATGTTCTTCTTGAGCATTTTCCTCTTTATGTCCATGTACTTCCTATTATAGGTTCCTAATTCGATCCCTAGTCTCTTGCATGGTTGTAAGGATCTGGTCCCACCCCATAGCTTAGCTGTAAATTTATTTGGATCCATAGGGGGTTTATTATTAAAATTAATCTCACATCCTACTCTAACACATAATATTATTCTTCTTATATCAATAGAACAAGTTTTGCATTAGTGGATACATTAAGTCCTAGAGTTGGAGCCATAAATTTGATACCATAATGTAACAACTCCACTAGGTTTTACCAAAATATTGTAATAATATTTTTTAAATTAGATACACATATTCAACATATAGATTTCACCTTGATAAATACTAAATAGTGATATTTAACTAATTACATTAACCATCTAGGTTATATCTAATCCACTTATCTAAGGATCACCATGTATAGATATAAAAATCATTAACAAATTGAATAACCATAATTACTACATTTCAAAATAAATGATATAGTACAAATTTAGCTATGCCTGATAAAATATTACCATCTCTACTATAGGAAGTACATTCCATAAATGTTAAAATCTCATAAATACATAAAATATCTTAAATGATAAAATATGATACAAAGCTCATCTATGTAGAGTCTTCATGACTCAAGTATCAATATGTAATCTCAAGTGTAGTCTAAAGTATAATACTCTAGTTGGGAGGGAGAGCATCATTTGAGTGGTTTTCCACACCAATCACAGATCATAGATCCCCCACATTATCTCCTAAACAAGGGTATGGCCCTAACTTCATAGATGGGTAGATAATAATGATGTGGGAATATAGAGTAACAAACTAGAATCTATGTGTTGAAGATATCTAATACATAATGTGTACCATAAATAAATCCATTTTTATATGATATCCTACAAATATTAAAATTATATAAACATATGAAATGATAATGTTTATTAAACATTATTTTGGAAAAAGAAATTCAATAATAAATGATCTCTAGGATCAGTCAAATTCCTACACACCACTTGATCAAACTACCTCTTATCTTACATTCATGGTGCTAGTTAAGCCAGTGGAATCCATCCACTACTTAATTAGGATCATGAATACAAGATTTAGTAAAATAAATAATAATATTAAAAACCAAGAGATTTAATCTTAACATTTTACTTTACCTAATAAAAGTTATGCTAAATGCAGAAATATCATAAACATTCATTTAGTCCATTAAATAAAGTGAATAGAATCCAAGCATCAATTTTATTACTAATAATAAATAAACTACCAAAAATATTCATCAATATATGATACCATCCAGGTGATGAGTATCTAGACCTCCAGTTGCTTTATCTATTAATAAACTTATAGTACTATTTCTCCATGAAATAATATTATAATATTGGCTAATAAATTGTTCACATTCGACATATAACAACAACCAATCTAAAACATACAATTATGTTCTATATTTAAACACATAAATATAAGGAATGATTTATATTTAAACATTCAAATGCTTATATAAGCACCATATATAATCAAGCATCACATATTTAATGTTATAACAATTATAACATAGCTAAATGTATAATATATAAATTTATACATTAATGCATTCATACAATACATTTCACATACTTTGTTTATAGAGTTTGCTACTAAGGTGACATCCACTATCCTCCACCTTAGAGTGTACTGTATATGTGAATATAGTCAAATCATAAATAAAGGCCCCATTAACTTTTTTATTAAACTGAAGAAATTATAATTTCCCTAATAAATAAATACCGAAAACTTGTATAATTCAAACTCAATTGTAATTATCTATCAACACTAACCATTTAAAATAAAGAGAATCATTAATGCTTTGCCAATTATATAAGTGCAAATATAACTAAACATAACCACTTTTACCCTATTTAGGTTTTATCCAAAACACCAATTAACCAAACATAATACCAATTAACCATTTTCCTTTATAAATCAATGCTCAATGTAATCATCCAATTTTGACATTTCCTACAAATTCAAACACTCATCTGAAGCCAAATATACTCTATTATTTACATATTTGTATATAAGTCTAGTTCAAGTATAAAACTTCATATATAGTCACATTTAAAATAACAATAGTAACACAGTCGAGTGCATTTATATAGTCAAACTTGGTTGAATTACACTATGCAAAATGCATTATAGGTACCCATATACCCAATATATATACAGACTAACCATACATCTCTTTCATAGTTCATACAAGTAAACAATATGCAATCATGTTCAATTCACATGTACATATTTTATACATTCCACATTCCCTCAATTCATTTATACCTCCATCAATGGTTTTCTTTATAATAGTCATACTTATTATACCTAAACCTAGGTACTCTTATAAATATGTTTGTACCATAATCATTATGATAAACTCAAACAATATTTAAATAAGTGTTTTAGTCTCTACACAAGGTATGATAAAACACTAAACTCAGAAATGGGTGAAATAGTTTAATGAACGTTTTAACCTATTTCATTCAAACCCCAATCAAACCAATCCATCTATGTTGTTTTCTATGACTAGTATCTTAATCCATTATATACCAGACCCATATATTTCCAAAGACACATGTGTGCATGTCTTTATTTGTGTGTGTGTATACTCTATTAAATTTATCTGAGTATATACATATATCTCTATATTTGTGTGTATACTACTCAAAAAATAAAAACCCTCATATTAAAGCCCTATTTAAAAGACAAATAGTTTTACATAGTCAATATACATACAAACCTAGGTTTATTCCCTATCTCCAAATATGAATATATATCAACTAGTTTAAATCAAGCCATATTATATATACACATAAATCAAAATAATCATTTATGGCTAATTAATGTCATTTGAATTAGCAAGAGGAGATTAAGACAGATTTTATAAAATCCAAAATAACAACGTCCAAAACCTAAAACTCTACCTCAACCCACTCAAGCCACCCTAAGCAGTTATAGGGTTTTATAGAGGCCATACCTTCCATAGGGCCCTAAATATACTCATATTTTATCTATGATAAGAAAAAATAATACTAGAGAATACAAATTCTGAAGACATTTCAGTATAGTCCACACAAGAATATAATTATGTAACCAACTTATAAGTATGCTAATGAGTCAAGAAATATTCCATCTACTTTAATTTCACTATATCCTCCTTTATTATGATTATATCCTCTATTCTCACAAACATGTCATCTCTTTACAGTGTCATCCATATATCCCCCCTCTCTTTCAATTTCTTTTTCTTAACCTCCTCACCATTTCCTTCTCTTTTATGCATGGTACTCCAATTAACTGCTTAAATGTATTCTCAAATAACTCAAAAAAAAAATTCATCAATTTTACCATTCATCAACATGTAGACACACAGTGAACTCCATATTTTCCAAATCCCTAATTAATCATTTTAAATTCTTTTTAAAATACACATGAAAATAAACAATCATTGACCAACTAACTTCGATTGAATAGTCCCCAACATTTATTCCATGCAATGTCTTCAAACTAGTCAATGGCCAATGTATTCCCAAGCAATGAGCCTCAACCAAACAAAATAACACAATGATTATATTTCATGTTAATACCCCCTAGGTTATAGTTTTATTTTAATATGTTATTCACTAACATATATAACATTACAATGATTTGTTAAAATCAACCCTTAGGTTAGTATTTAATCAAATATAAGTTTTATAAAACAATGTTATTTATATACTTTGACATATAGAGTTAGCATATATAATAATAATGATATTAAATTATTATTAATTAAATCTATAAAAAATAATAGAATCTATCTATACTTTTTAATGATCACTACATATACAAATTTACTCAACTATTACATCAAAATAATGAATCATATATGATATGATAACATGTCCACTAAACTAATTAAATTACTCAAAAGATAACATGTTCATTAGTAGTAATTAAAATCATTCTAGAAAACATATTAATAAACACCTAAAATAAAATTACATAAAAGCATGATATGTTATCCATATCAACCAATTTAATTATGAAACATGATATACTAAGTGGTGTGTGTCAGGGTTTATGGATTCATTCTCTGTCAACCCCCAACATCTCCATCTAACCATCCTCTCTGATGATTCTTTCCCTCCATCATGATATGAGGGAAGAATCTATCTTGTATCCACCTCATGCCAATGAAAGTAATTAGATTATAACACCATTATATCCAATAATAATGATGTATAATATAATAAGACTCACGAAGTACAAAATATAAAATTAATTCTAACTCATAGCATCTAATCATGTAAATTAAGCAACACAAATTGTCACATAATTAGATATGTCATCAATATTAATCAAATATTAGTTAATTAATTAATTAAACATAATAATCCATGGATTAAACACATTAATAAATTGAGATGTGACATGTGGGATCATCATATCAACTTCTAGAGGTTACAATCAGCCTAGATTGAACTTCTGATGAGACTAAACATCTTAAAAGGTTATTGACATGCTTAAAATAAGTTATTTCCTAGGCTTATGGAGACCTTAGAGTATTACATCTGTGTGTAATCATGCATACCATCCCACTTAAACTAAACCAAAAACCTTTTAGATAGAGGCAATGACCCATAAACCTAATTCTAGAACCCCTTATCCACAAGGAGGTCCATAAGCACCTCTTAGATTGGACCATTTTCCTAGTCTACCATTATGAATGGATCTTCAACCTAGTGCCCATCTATAAAAATAGTAAATAAATCCAATTATGTGTTGATTTAACTTTTTTTAATAATTCCTATGATAAGGATAATTACCCTTTTCTCTCCTTAAATGACGTGATATAAATAGTGAGTGGATCTTAGATGATGTCCTTCTTGAAAGGATTTTCAATATATAAATAGGTTATAGTGAGACCATAATATATTAAAAAACATTGAATTCATAAGCAAGTGGGGTACCTTCACTTATCATTAAATGCATTTTTGTCTTATTAATGTGGAATAGAATTTTTATAGATCTATGAACTTTACCTTTGAGGGTCTAATTAGTAAATGTTTAGTTATTTATATGAATGACTTGACTATTTTCTCAAAATTCATGTCTGATCATATCCACCATCTACAAAAGATATTCAAAATGTGTTGAAGGTATGGTATCTCTCTCAACCCAAAAAATATCATCTTTGGCATCACAAAAGTTAAGCTTATTGGTCATGTTATCACTAAAGCAAGTATTTCTATTGATCTTCAATGTACTAATGTAATCTATAAAATGCCTCTTTCTAATAGTAAAAATGAATTAAAATATTTATTTAGAAAAATTAACTTTATGTGCAAGTTCATATATTGTTTTGTTGATGTTGTAAAGCCACTAAATGTGATATTGAATCAAGAAGAAAAGGTGGAATGGAACCATTCTAATAAAAAATCCTTCTAAGATATCAAGGATACCATCATGCAGGTATCAATTTTGATCAGCCTAGACTACATGAAGGACTTCTACCTTTATTATTCACTTTTAGAGTACATCATAGTTGTGGTAGTCACTCATAAATTAGATGGAGATGAGAATTCAATATCCTTTATGATTAAAAACTTCAAATATATTGAGCTTAATTACTCTACCCTAGATAAGCACACTTATGCCTTGGTGAAGGTTATGATGAAATTTTAGAATTGCATCCTCACAAATAAAGTGCACATCATTGTCCTAGATCTATCCGCAAATATCATGCTAGGTCATAAAAAATTGGGGGAATGTAGAGGCTTATGGATGGACAAGTTACAATAATATAACCTAGAGATAAAATATATCAAGTTATCCCAAGGTTAATTTATCACTTAGATGATCATTGATATTATTTGAAGAATCATTATGGTATAATTAGACCAATCAAAAATGGTCCACCAAGACTAGTATGATCCAATTTTCCATAATTTAGTGAATTGAGCTAATTGGCATATTGGCCCATTGTCACAAAGGAAATTAGGGTACCAAACCTAGTTTTACTCAAGAAAAATGATTACATCCTATGCTTTAGAATGTTTTGTAGCCACTAATTTAGTCTATCTAATTTTATAATTTGTGGGTGCAAGAAAAAATTTGTGACCAACTAAAGAATTTGGGTTGATGGCACCAATAAAATCTATATACAAGGGAAAGTGAAGATGATATAGAAATAATTCCTAGCTCAAAGAAGATAAATCACCCTTACCCTTTCATTTGTTGGTACATTTAGACAATTAGGGTCATGACCAAGATGGATCCACTAATCCCAACGAAGGGGTCCCTTACCATAATAATATCATTAGAGAGGCTTAAAAAGCCTCTAGTCAAGCAACACCATATGATAACCCTATCTAGGTCCTATGTTTTGTATATTCAAAAATTAAATATAAGGTAAATAAAAATCTAACCTAGTACTCACCAAATATTGTGGCACAAAATGGGGGTAATAAAAATAAAAGTAAACATGCATAAAATAATTTTAATTTATCTATGTATAGATATAACATTAATTCATGGAGAGATAAATAAATTCAAAATCCATTACTTATGTTAATTGTATCTACTAAAACATAGGAGAAATAATTAGAGATACTTACCTTGAAAATTAACCCATCAAGATTCAATCTCTCCCTTGGCCAAAGGTACTTCATAAGAGGTTGTTGTGGTTTATAAGGATCCCTAAGATCAGCCAAAACATCTAAAAATTTTCCACAAGACAAGATTATTATCCAATTATAAACCCTAAGAAATGAATCCTCAATTATAATGGTGGAAGAGTATATTGTAAAGAAGTGAAAATAAATGATTAACTCTATTTCTTTCTAATAAATGGTGAAAAAGATGTGTATATATAGCTAGATCTAACCCTAAACCATTATGAAAGTTGAGTCAATAGATTTATCCCAATTGACCCTATATAATTATAAAATAAATTTAGGTAATAATATAGGTTGGCCAATACTGACCTAAACCTATAATTTGCAATTATAATTTAAGTACAAGGTCAGCCCAGGTCAACATTGTTTGATAAATGTCAAGAAGAGATTTCTTCTTAGATAAAGGGTATTCAATGTAGTAAATTACTTGAAGGAGTATGTAATGTAGGTGTCAAATCTTAGGTAAATATATAGGAGAGGTTTGTGTTGGTTTCAGGCCGTGGTCTAGGGAACAACAATCTTATGAAGTACCATTGGTTTGCCCACCCTTTTCTTGATGCACCCTTTAAGGCATGCACTTAGAGAGATTGAGACTTGATGGGTTCCTAAAAGAGATAAAACATCACTTATCAATAAAGTTTGAAAATACTATGTGTATACATGTGACCCACTTCAATCTCATCATGTGTCACTCAGGTGGAACATGGGATGGTGCTTCAATAAAATAACAAAGCAACATATAATGTTGAAGCTAAATAAATTGTAGTATTTTAAAGCATAAAATAATTTAATGTAAATAGTTTAAATAAAATAACTAAAATAAAAGTAATGTATGTATACATTGACTTAAATTTATCACTGGATGGTTCTTTTTTATGTTTGTGTCTTTGATCATGGAAGGCACAAAGACTACTTTGGACAAACCCAAGGATAAAAAACTAAAGAGCAAAACTGAATCAATGTAAGAAAGCCAAGATAATAGAATTGTATAATCATGATGCATGTTGAAATTTGATAACCTATGGTGATAAATTCTAAGTTAAGACCAAATGACCAATCCAAAGTTTAGAGCAAATTTGGTAACTGAAAAACCAAGGTGACTCAATGACTAAAAAAATCAAATAATTATATCTTAAGTAAGATAAGTAAATAAACCAAGTAGAATTAAGGATATAAGTAAAAATAATAATCAAACATCAATTTGAAATTATTAATTATACTTAAACAAATATGGGTAAGAAATGGTCAAACAACATTGATGAGTGAACAATAATAATCCTTAATCATCAACGGAAAAAGGGCATGAAAAATGGAAAATAACATCAGTGAGTGAGAAGTAACAATTCAAACTCACTCAATAATGGAAAAGTCAAAAAAATATAAAAATGGATGCAGTTGTTTGAAAAAAAGAAGTATAATAAAAATATAGAAATGGACAGAATTGTCTAAAAAAGGGAGGCATAACAGAAAAAATAGAAATGGACATAGTTTTCCAAAAACATTAATGATAACAATTTTTTTGTCAAATAAACCAAGCAAAATCTATAAATGGAAAGTAATGGGATAAATAAAATAATCCATACTCACTCAATCATATTATTTTATTTTAAAGATAGATAAAATTGTAAACAAAGTAGTACTAGCATGTTTTTAAGATGTGATTAAGATGGAATATAGAAGTGATGGAATTGATTTAGAATCAAAATTTCCTATCAAGGGTGGAAATTAAATGGGTGATGGGGGAAATGAGGGAAGAAACAAAGTAGAGAAACTCTTTATCCAAGTCAAGAAACTTAGATTAGGATTGTTTAGATAAGAGGACTATCAACATTAAGAACTCTAAATAAATTTTCCTAACCACACAAATTTTCAATTATGAATTTAAGTATGAATATCATCCCATGAAGACTTTATGTATGAAAATCAAAATGTACCTACCTTCCCATAATGTGTTCCCCATTCCTCAGGACCCCTTATAAAATTATCAATCTACTATGAAGATTACTTACTTTCATGATAAAGTAGGTAACATGATATATATTTTTAAATATACTAGCCTACCACACCCTAATAGACCTTAATTATATCATAAAGCTAGATATGGAGTTTGATCTTTGATTAGAAATAGGAGATGTGTTATGAATCACATCTTTTGGTGTAATGTTGACTTTTGAATTTTATGTTTCCTTTTGTCAATTCCTTTTATTTTAAATGATTTGGATTTTGAGCTTTTATGTATTTTCATATTCCTCTTCCATATGGATTTAGATAACTAAAAATGGGTGATAAAACTTACTATCATTTAAAAAATTTGGACTTGGTTGCTAAGAAAGAGAACTTAGATGCATGGTGTCTAAGTTTATTATTTATTTATGTGAAATATGACCTTGAATTCAACCTTTTTTTATCAAAGTGGAATGAAATGAAATTAAATCAAGGGGATGAAGATAAAACAATTTAAATTACTTCAAATTTCAAAAAATATGACAAAGTAAAAAGGGATATAATGATAGGTATGTATGATTCCATATCAAAGGAATGTATGTAAATATAGAAAAATATGCTTTAAAAAATTTTTGTCTACAAAATAAATAAAAACTAAAGCTAAGAATATGGGATTACAAACTTGTAACCATTTCTTAACACTCTATAAAAGGAACACTTGGTTTAAGAAAGGTGTTTTGAAATAAAATGGTGGTCTTATGAGGAGAGCCTGATCCTATCCATGGTCTTACACTAGAAATCATAAAAGAGAAACCCAAGTGGGTGTAATGAAGGTAAATATAGTATTTGTGAGGAGGTCCTGATTGTATCCATAGTCTTATAGTGAAACTCACAAAAGAGATACCTAAGTGGGTAAAAAAACTATGAAAATGGTAAAAATGGTATTTATAAGGAGGGTCTAGTCTTATCCATGGTATTAAACTGTAACTCACAAAATAAAAACATAAGTGGGTATAAAAATAATTGGAATATGACAAAATTTATATAAAAACCAATATATGGAAGTAAATAGAATTCTTGAGGAAAACTAGGTCCTATCCACAGTATTACAATGCAACTCATGAGAGAAGAAAACCAAAGGATCAAGGGGGAAAAGTAAGGTTTGTGTAAAAAGAGACTATTATAAAGGGTGAGATCGATTTATAAATCCTATAATATTTTATTTTAGGATATTATATAGAAATATGATAATAATGTAAATATATAATTAAACTATTTCTTCAAAAATTATGCATTAGTGGGATCTTTAAAAACATGGACTTCATTAGTTTGGAGGTGATAGTTTCTAGGGCCAAAAATGTATTTCACTAAATAAGGTCCCCAACATTTTAGGGTGTATTTTACTTATTTATCATGGATATATTATAAATTAAGGATATGATCACTAACATTGAAATTATGTACTTCAACCTTTTTATTATGTTGTTTGGTAATAAATCCTTGTATTGGTGGTTATGTTTAAGAGTGTCTAGATGGTGTTAATCGAGAAGATTGATAAAATTAAAGTGAGATTAATATAATTTTTCATTGGGTATGATACCATGAAGATATTTACATAAAAATTTAATTTGCACTTCTAATGGTAAGATAGACATTGAACCATATACTAATTAGAATAGTGTTGCCCCGATAATAGTACATATGCTAGTACGATAGGCCCAAAGTGCAAGATATAAATGAAGATGATAATTAGTATGTGTTTATTGAATGATCATTTGTATAATTTTGTTGATAATTTTATTAGTGAACTCATCTTGTCCATTACATTTTGGATGGTAAGGTGTGTACAATTTTTAGGATATTTAAAATTTAGCACATAATTGCTTCATATCCTTTTTCTTGAAATTAACACCATTATAACAAAATATAGTATATATAACTCTAAATAAATAAATGATTTGGTTAAGGATAAGTTTATAAATAGTAGTTTCCATGACATTGAAAAAAGGCATGAATTCTACCCATTTATAAAATATTCAGTAGCAATAATTATAAAAACATGATGATTTTGTGATCTAGGTAATTTGTCAATGAGATATAATCCCCACATCAAAAATGGAAAAGGAGATTAAAAAATTTAGATATCAGCTGGTGATGAATGGATTATATCATCATGAATATTTAAAGTACAACACTTTTTAGCAAAATTAATAGGGTCCTTTTCTAAATTAGGCCAAAATTATCCCATACATAAGAATTTATGTGTTGTAGCATGTCTAATATAGTTACCACTAAAAACACCCCCATGTGATTATTCAAGGAGAGGAGGGACCTCTTATTTCATTACATAATAGAGTAGGGTACCTTATTTTTTATGATAATAAAGGGTGTTTATTAAAATACATTTAAAGATCTATTTACAGATTCTAATATTTTCACAAGAATTTCTCTCTAGAGAATAAGTTTGATGTTTAAGGAATCAGATGATGTTTTTATACTATGGAATTTATTGAATAGTGATAGCCTCAATGTGATAGATAATCAAATCCTATGATTGGATAATATATGTTGACTTTATTATCTAAATAATAAATCAGGAATGATTAAGTACTTGATGAGGAAGAAATGCATATGCTAAATAAATAAGAGAATCATCAATAGAGTTATGACCTATTGGAATAGGCTCAATGGTAAAAGAGGTAAACTCTTTAGTGAGTATTTTTTCCATTTGATTATAAGCGATAATTTTCTCAGTTTTACACTAGTAATCACCATTACCCTAATGGTAGATAAGTTGGGACTCATCTAAAGCATGTAGATATTGGATATCTAATTCAAGTGTTGCTTTCATACATTAGATGAGAGCTTCATATTACTTCATGTTATTATTGACATCAAAGGTTAGTTTTAATGCTAGAGGTATTATTTTATCATAAGGGTTAGTAGGAATAAAACTTGTCCCAACTCCTTCAAGGAATTTGGAGCCATAAAAGTGGAGGGTGTATGTATCTTCATGTAAATCAATGGTGACTTCAAGAAGATCTTTGATAACTACTTTGGATTAGTAGTATCAGGAATGGCATAGATATCTTCTTGATTATTTACCTCTAAATTAGTAATGAAATTATGGAAATAATATTTATTAGAGATAGCCTAGTTAAGAACTTTAATATATAGAATATTATAATCAGGGAGATTACCTTGAAGGTGATTTGTAGTGGGTATGGGTGCCACTACAAGTTGGTTGGTGATGATTTTCATTTTGACATTTTTTTTGTTACGATTCAAAGGTCAAATTCTATTAAGTGAACCATGTACTTGCCAATTATATCTCTAGGTAGAAATTATTTGGAGAAAAAATGATGAAGTGGATCATAATGCACAATGACATAGGTGGTTTTATAAGGAATATAGTGACAAATATTATTAGCTATAAAGTAGATAGCAAGGCAATAATGTTCTACTTTAGTATAACATTTTTCATAGTCATTGAGGCCTCAATTTATATAGTAAATAACATATTTTCTTTAGATATCATCTTGTTGGGAAATCATTTCACCAATTGATATGAGAGTAGAAGAGATACAAAATCAAAGGATTATAATTGAATGTGGATGAAGGGTGGGTGGATAGATCAATGATTCTTTCATGTTGTCAAATGTTTTTTGACAGGGATTAGTCCATTAAAAATCACTACATTTTTTAAGAAAAGAATTAATAGAGTATATGTGGTAAGCCATTTCTAAGATGAATCATTAGATTGTCCTATAATTTTGAAGGTAAGTGAAAATGTCCCAAATGGAGTGATAAATGCTCATGTTGACCATAGAGTTGATTTCACTAGGATAGACATCAATTTCATGAAGAAAGACTAAGAACCTTAGCAATTTACCAGATGTAACACCAAAGACACATTTTTAGGTGTTGAGTTCAACTTTGTACCTGATTAATGAGTTTAAGATGATGGATAGATAATATGCATGGGTTGTGTGATTTTTTATTTGGTAATGAGGTCATCCACATAGGTTTGCACAATTTTATGTATAAGATCAATAAAAAGGTGAGTCATGGCACATTGATAGGTAGCTCTAGCATTTGTAAGGCCAAAAGTCATTTTAACATAGTAATAGGTGCTCCATTCCATAGTGAATGTTATTTTATGTTGGTCTTTAGGGGTTATGTGAATTTGATTATATCTTGAAAAACCATCCATGAGTGACAACATTTTGTATCACATAGTGGAATATATGATGTCATCTATTGAAGGTAATGGAAAATTATTTTTTGGACATGTAAGGTTAATATTTTAGAAGTTAATGCATATTCAAATAACCATGGTGATTTTTTTGTGAATGTGAACAATATTTGACATGCATTCAGAATAGTCTATAGGTTTAATAAAACTAACTTCTAATAGTTTGATAACTTCTTTATGGCATAGGGTGGAAACTTTGGGTGAAATTTTTTGTTATTTTTAGTGAACTATTTTAATGTCTAGGTATGTGATTATGTTGTGCATAATGATACTATGGTAAATACATATCATGTAGTCATATGACCAAGTTAAAGTCTCATTATAGTTATAAAAAAATAGGATAAAGTTATCATGCCTAGTTAGTGTGACTTCTCTAAAGACTATTATAGGTTGAGGACTTGGTGGTGTGCCATATTGTATTCTCATATTTTATTCATTAAGCATTACATTTCCATCCTAAAAATGATATCAAGAATTGGGAAGAGAATAAATGGGATTGGTTTTGGGATGTACACTAGCAATGAAGTTATTAAAATGAGGAGCCTTTCATTTGAAATTCCCAAGTTTGTTATGTTGTCAAAGAAGTTGAGGTTGTCTAGCACTTATTAACTCAAGTATGGCTTCATAACTAGATAGAATGTGTAAATCTCCATAGTGTTCCATGTACAATTAAAAATAAATGATTTTGTTTTCATGGTGATCATATTTATAATGTATTTGGCATACATATATTGCCTTAACAACAAGGGTAATCTCGAGTATAGGTGTAATTATGGATGAAGGTTGATTGGATTTAATTGGATTAATAATAGACATGTATTTAGAATAATTGGTAGGAAGGTTATTTGGTAGATTTATTAGTGATATAAAAGGTATAAAATGTTTTGAAATTTTTAAATTCTTGAGAGGTAATATTTGTTTAACAACCCAAGGGGTATTGACAAGTGGCAAATTAATTGGAGGTACATGACCTTCAAGTTCTAACTCACTATCCATGGAAATTGCATAACAATCTTAGTTGAAATCATGTATTTTAGCTAAGGTTTGTTGATAGTGTTGAACATCTAAGTCTCATGATTGAGCTTTGTCCATGATGTATTTATCATCATAGATGGGAGAGATAGTACATGCTTATGTCTCTATAGGAGCATCAAAAAGAGATATACCTAGATCACTAAATTTTTGAGGTGACATCATTAAAGAGGTTTTAAATAACTTGGCCATTCCATATTAGTTACATGTGAAATCATCTTCTATGTAAGATGATTAATTTTCATTACATGGAGGAGAGGAGCCAATGATATCATCAATGAGAGGGATGGTATGATTATTAGGTATCAAAGAAGGAGGGATTCACTCCAAAATGTAAGGAGGTATCTTGGTATTATTAAAAAAAAATTTCAAATCATTTAGCTTAGTATCATTAGAATTAGCGAGAGTGACCTATAAATCTAGATTCATATTTATGAATTCAAGTAAAAGTGCACTATTAATCCATAAAATAGTAGAAATCTGATATGGAGATTTGGGATTGGGAAGATGAATACTCTATGGATTAGGATAAACCTCATGTTTACGCCATTTTAATTATGAATAAAATTGTTACATTATCTATCAAAATAGATAATATCCCTCATTCTATTTGTCCATGGGTGACCTAAGAGTATATTATAGGATAATGGTAAGTTGAGAACCATGATTTGGTACATATAGTTTTAGGTCCAATAGTGACAGGGAGGCAAATACAACTAAGTGGTTTTTGCTTAGTCTTATAAAATCCATTATATGTTAGTAAAGTTTACTTGAGATGATATTTAATATACCCAGGTTATTGAATTAACCACATATATGTCACCTCAAATCTTGACCCTTCAACTACTAAGAATTTTTTAATAAGATTGTGTTAATGGTGATTTTAATAAAGAGAGGTGGGTCATCATCTCAAAATAGAATTTCATCATTTATCATTTATTATTCAAGGAACTTTATGAAAGGTTTTGAATAAGGACAAATAATTTAAATTTTATAAACTTTTATCAATAAAGGATTGTGAGATGGTTTTTCCATTTATAAGGAAGATGGTTTTTCAATTTCTTATAGTTATTGCATTAGGAATTTGGGATGATATGGAGAAGTGTGAACTAACTCCATGAGAGGTATTTTTCAATGTATAGAGTTAAGTTCCTCTAATAAATTATAATAATTTTTTGAAGATGGAGAACTAGCACAAGGGTTGAAAGGTAAAATAGTTTTAGTAGGAAGATAGGTAGTTCAAGGTTTGGATTGAGGAAGTGGTTACTCATTGGTTTACAAAGGTATGTTAGTGGTAGTGGTATCTTTAATAAGTTGTTCTTTGAGTGATGGTTTCTTTGGATTTATGATGGTATATTTTTCGATAGGTTTGCATCGATACTTGATTTTATCCACATTCACATGTTGAGAATTGGTATAGTATTGATAATAGTCAACATTAATTGCACAAATATCCTTGTCTAAAAGTTGAGGGTTGGATTTAGAAAACATTTTTGGGTTGTTAGAAGAATAAGTCTTCAAATTAAATTTCTTTTGATAATCATTAACATAATCATGATGTCAGATTTTGATCATGCTATCATGATTGAATGTATCTCCTAACATAAAATAAAGGACAAATTTTTTAATTCCATGACATGTTTCATGGGAATGACCTATATGGGCATGAAACCTAAGAAATTTGTTAGGGTCATACCATGTGGGTTGGTTATTTTAATAAATGGATGGTTTAGAAGGTGATAAAATTTGTTTCATTTGTTGAATAGTTAACAACATATGGGAAGGTTAGGGATTATCCATTTTGGCTACTCCTAGTTTTGGTTGAAGAATATTTCCATAGATTACATTGGTTGAGTGTTGGAAATATCCATTGATGGTTTTAATGTTAGGTTTGAACTATTTCATTATAAAAACTCATTGCTTTTCTTGATTGATAGCATCATTTAAAATTTGGGGAGAAAAATTTGGAACCTTGTATTGGAGGGAAGGTGTTAAGGTAGTTATGAAAATTTTGAACAAGTTATCATTAGTCATGTTGTGATCAGTTTTGTAAGCCAAAAATTTCCACCATTTGATAAAATAATGACCTGATTTGTAAGATGATTTTTTAGCATTAATGAAATGACTAAGATAATTTTTGGGAAGATCATTGTGTTGAAAATCCTTAACTAAACAATTGACTAAATCCTCCAGTTACGATATAAAATGTTGTGGAAGTTGGTTATACCATTATAATACATCATCTATGAAGTTTGTAAGTTAAACTTTGGTATTGTTGAAAGTATTAATTTGAATCCACTCTTTATAAACATTATTAAATGCTTTGAGAAAAGATAAAGGGTTTTTAGTCCCATAATATTTAATAGTTAAATATATATTACCAATATAAATATATATAATAAAGGGGGATAAAGATTCATTTTGAATGTGTTTAAGCATCTTGTTGTGCATAATAGGTTAGGGAATAATATTTACCTTGGCATATTTAAGATGTATAAGGATTATATTTTTGTTATTCTAGGGAAGAAGAATACGAGGCTAATTAGCCATGTTTATAAAATGATGTTGTACTTGCATCTTTTGAAAGGTATTAGATGTTTACATGATATTCATTTATTACACTACTTGTGTAATAATTTGAGTGGTATCAATAGGTGGATTATTTTTGGGAGGATGCCTATTAGAATGGGTAGGAGGGAGATTCCTTGAATTGGTATTAGGGGGAGGGTTACTAGGTGGTGGATTACTAGGAGGTGTGTTTTTGGTGTTGAAAAGTTTTCATATGAGTTTGTTTATTATGGTAGTGTCAATATCCCCCACAATGTAATAAGGAGCCTTAAACTAAAAATTATCTTAAGAAGTGTTGAATGGATCATATCCATCAATCTCATTAGTTGGAGTAATCTAGACCACATTGAATTCCAAAGATGAGGGATGAGACAAGGTGCTCCAAGAGTGAATCTACTCTTAGATAACAAAGGTAGGGAGAAAAGAACATCCCATATAGATTATAAATGGATTTAGGTTATCCAATAATATTCTTATACTATATTTCATTATGTTTTAAGGTATAATATGAAACTAGAAAGCAAAGAGGAAAAATAAGGATAAAGTTAGGCAAATACAAACTAGTATTAGCCAAGAGGTACAGAGTCGACTAGGTTGATAGAGTCTATAGGAAAGCTCAATATAATAGGATGTGAAATATAGTCAAATCTATTTACTTTGTTTTGTATATGGTAAAAATGAGGTAGGATAAAAAGATACGTATCCAAATAGATTAAATGTGTATTGAAAATAAGATAGAACCAATAGCCTATAAGAAACTATGTCGATAGGGATGCATATATTCTAAAAATAAGGAAAATTTAATAAGATAATAGATAAGCAAATAAAATTAAAGAAATAAGCAATTAGATCAATGGGTTTTTAGCTAATTATAGTATAAAACACAAACCTTTTACTAATGTTATCTATTACAAGTTTGAAAATATAAAATACAATTATCAAATATCAAGCTACAAGACTTGAATGTAAATGCTAAGCTATGTGGTCATTCCAAAATGTTGTTAAGTTATAATAAATTTTGAAATTAATGTGATGGGGAGTTGGATTTAAGAAGGAACTATAAAATAAATATGAGGATAGTTTTAGGTATTTTAAGATGAAAGGGATATGTATTTTTGATGGTATTAGTTTCGTATTGGGGCCTACTGCTTCACTTCACAATATCATAACAATGAGGGTGTCAGGTACTTTGTCAATATATGCCATAAACCACATGTTTATACTTGGTAATAAATAAAAGTTGACTTCTCATTTGTTGATGAAATCCAATTAGGTATACATTAGCAATTAATTATTTAATGTTTTTTAGTGTTAAGTGATTTAAAAGTGTGTACAAAAGATAAAAATAGTGTGACTAAATCAGTAAATTAAAAAACTCCTATTTAGTCTATGTTTGTTACTCCAAGTAAGAAAATGATAGAAATGAAAATTGAATTACTAGAAAGATAGGTTAATTTATTTGTTTTTCAAGAGTATAGATTTAACTTAGGTGACATTATATGTAAACATTACATAATAGATTTGATAGGTTTGTTGTTCTCTATGAAAGAAAGATCTAGAAGAACATAATCAAACTAGTTAAATGAGTCTTCCATAGATAAAGTAGGATGCAAAACTATGTTGAGATAGTTGACCCAGCTCATTATAGGGTTATAATTTTATAGACTAAAAAATATGAAAAATTGGACTATAAATAAAAAATAGAAATGATAGATAAGGTAAGAATGAACCTTGATAATTTTAAAGATGCCTAATTTTTATATCTTAAGTTTTTTTCTCAAGTGGTGATTTTTATATTTTTCCAACATGGTCAACTAGGTCGATGAAGTCTACAAAACATATATGTTGAAAATGATCTACTAATAAATTTGACTAGGTCGATGAAGTATGAAAACAAGTGGTTTAAAAATAAAACTATGTCGAGTTAATTGATCTAGTTGCATGTTGTTGGAGAGGGCATATAGAAAGAAAATAGAGTCAATTTTGAGTGACTATGTGTTAAACCTATGCATAGAATGTTACACTCTATAAATATGTTTGATATAATAGTGTAGAAAAAAATATAAGATGATAATAAATGAACACATGAAATAAAACTTACAAGGGTTAGATTCATGTTGGGTTTACTAGAATATATATAAGGAAAACTCAAGTTGATTTACAAATTAATCTTAGCTTAAAGAAGATAAATCACAATTACTCTTCTTTTTATTGGTACATTTAGATAATTAGGATCATGATCAAGATGGATCTTCTATAGATGGTTGTAAAGCCTCTAGTCAAGAAACACCATATGATAACCCTATCTAGGTCCTATGTTTTCTATATTCAAAAATTAAGTACAAATTAAAGTAAAATCTAACGTAATGCTCACCAAAACTTGTGGCACAAAATGGGGGTAATAAACATAAAATTAAACATGCATATAATAATTCTAATTAAGCCATGTATAGATATAAGCCTAATTCATGAAGAGATAAATACATTCAAAATCCATTACTTATGTTACTTCTATCTACTTAAAAGGAGTAAGAGTTAAAGATACTTACCTTGAGCATGAACCCATCAAGACTTAATATCACCCTTGGGTAAAGGTGCTTCACAAGAGGTTGTTATGGTTTGTAAATATCACTAAGATAAGCCAAAACATCCAATACTTTTCTACAAGATAATATTATTCTCCAAGTATAAACCTTAAGCAATGAATCCTTAAGTAGAATGGTGGAAGATCATATTGTAAATAAGTGAAAATGAATGATTAACTTTGTCTCTCTCTAAGAAATTGTAAAAAAGATGTGTATATATAGTTGGATCTAACCCTAAATCCTTCAAAAATTTTAACTGGTAGAGTCAACCCAATTGATATTTTATATTTTTAATTGATAAGACCAATTTAGGTCCTGGTCTAGGTTAGTCGAGGCCAACCTAGACCCATAACATGCTGATCCAATTTAAGTATAGAGACATCCCAGGTTGATATTATTGATAAATGTCAAAAAGTGTTTTTATCTTAGATAGGGGTTGTTTATGGTAGTCAATTATTTAGATTATTTAATGGTGGTGTTAAATCTTATGGAAATTTATAATAGACATTTTTATTGCTTTCAAGTGGTGGTATATAAAACAAAAATATTGAAAATCACCAATGGTCTAACCACCCCTTCCCCAGTACACCCTTTAAGACATGCACTCAGAGATATTGAGACTTGACACATTCCTAGAAAGCATAATTAATTGATAAATTTAGAAAATATTATGTGCATAAAAAATATAAGCCCCACTAATCAAATGGATTTCCTTCAAAAAAATGATGTAATGGCATTGCTACATGTAATTTTCTATTTGTCAAGAGATTGCATTCATGGAAATTTATTGCATGGGTATGTATGTCTTTAAATATTGTTTGATAATAGTAGCCTATTTTAAGAATATTATGTGTTTTGGTGTTTCTATATGGGTGAATACTACCTATTTTCTAGTGTAGGTTCTCTAGGATCTCTTTAGTTTCCTCTTTCGATATGCATATTAAGTAGTTGCCTTCAGAATTTCTTGTATAAAGAATCCATTTTATGATCATGGAGTGAGTATCATTGAGCCTCAAAACTCTATTTTGTTCTCTACTAAACTCTAGGGGACAAGTAACAATGAGTAAATATTGAATGATATCAACATACCAATCTCCTCTAAATACCTGAGTCTCACATGCCTCCTTAATGGTGATGTGCAGGTCAAGCTTAGTCATAAGATGAATGACGCCTTTTCCTATGACAATTATATTAGGCTTGATTTTTATGTCAAAATCCTAAAATTTTTACATCTATTTTCATTTGTGATATCCCAGTTGGTTCTATCCTAAAGTGAGCTTGATAATAGGGTCTGCCATAATAATGATTGTATATTTCTCAAGATGTAATGCCTACATTTTATTATAACTTTGATAAGATAAAATATATGTTTTTATATCATGGAGTAATTGAGTTATTCCATAAAATACATGATCATAAATATGACAGGATGATCAATTTCATCCTTCTTTTGGGTTAACACAATAGTAATTTTATGGTCTGAAGTAAAAAAATATAAGAAAAAGTAGTTATTGAAGTTTGAGATTATTAACATTGGAGCCTAAGATATGGCATCATTGATGTCTTGAAAATATTATAGGCCACTAAAATTCATTCTAATTTATAACTTTACTTAATCATTGCATTCATAGGTCTAACATTTTCTATAAAATCTAAGATAATCTTCCTCATAAAATTTATCTTTCTGAAGGAGGACTTGAGATCTTTATTTATATTTGGGAACACAATCTTGGAAATCACTTGAAATTGATTCATATCAATGGTGATACCTTATTTCATGATGATGTGCCCCAATAATTTACTCTTAGTAACACCACATATTCTATTTTCTTGGTTTACTAAGATGTTAAACCTTCTACATCTCTTAAAGATTGACTATAGATGGCCTACATGATTATTTTTATTCTTTGAGAAAATAGTGAGATCAACCATGTAAATTATTATAAATTTACATATCATCCTTTTAAATACATGGTACATATACCATTTAAAGGTATCTCCTACATTAATTAGACTGAAAGGCATATTCTTTAATGCATAAGTATCGTACTTTGTGTTGAATGCATTCTTCATCCTAGCTACAGATTCTACTAGAACATATTTATATCCCATAAACATATATAATAAGGACATAATTTTATAACCACTTACTTTCTAGATCACCTCATATAATGAAGGTAAAGGGTAGTTATCTTTTTTAGAATCTTTTGATGCTTGAAACTGTATCATAGGTGGTTCTTAGTGTTTAAAAAACACTAATCATTTATGAATCCATAGAATCCACTACATGAGTTCTAAGTTATGATAATATTGCTATCTTTGGTGGAATATATTTATAATAAGTTACTATTTCAAAAATTAATACTAGTTGGTGGTTGGGAGCCACCATAGGCTAATAGTTGATCTTTAATTTTGAAGATGACTTATTCTATTTTAAGTGAATTATGTTTGTGCATAAGCCTAAAGATAAACTAAGATGAGTATTCAAAATGAATTTAATATAAGAATAATTGATAAAAAAATTATAAAAAGGAAGGGAAAATGAAAAAAGAGAGGTGTTGTTGATCTTTATTTCATAAATTATGACAAATTTCCAATTGCATCTATACATGCATTTAGCCAATATGCAACATGAAGTAGCATAAGCTCAAATCCTATCACATATCAAGCAAGCATCTAAGGAAGATATGAAAATATTAAAATAATATCATGGTTTAATTTAAGAATTTCACCCCTATAAGAAAATAGCATTAGCCTAGATGAAAGAAGAGCAAAGAAAGTGAGGTAAACCTAGGAACTTTCAACTAATCTAGCATTAGCTCAAATTATCAACTTTACATTTAAATATGCACATCCATAATTCATAAGTTACATTAAAATATGGAAAAAAAGACTAGAAAAGTTAGAGAGAAACCATGATAGTAATTCACATAAGCAAATGTGGACAAACTTTGTAGAACTACTTGTTTATATTAATTTTCTCGAAATTTATAGAATATTTTTTGCTCCAAAAAACTCTCTCCCCTTTTAAATTTGATAATACATCCTTATATATACAATTCATGATGTATGTTAGTCATGAAAAATATTAAGGAAAAATATCATTTTAAAATTCTTTGTTAACATTTTAGACATTCTAAAATGACTAACCTATAAATAATGTACTTTACAAATTGTTCATGCCTTTACAAAAAGAATATTTTGTTTTCAAAAATATACAATGTCTCTATATAATAGAATATCCTAATTCAATTGGTTTGAATTTGGGATCCTTGTGTTGATGTTGTCTTCTATGTTCCCTGTAATATCTTCATTATATAATGTTGATCATTGATCAGCTAGAGATCAATGATAGGTCTCATGAATAATTCCTTTTCTTGATCCTCTAGGCCCTTGATATCCCTCTTAGCCCTTTCCAAATATTATTTGATGCTCCTAGTATCTATTATAATTTCCTCTAATGATAAAATAAAGCCCATGATCTTCTTGTTATTAGCCCATGTTTTCTCTTGTCCTTGATTCCTCACCACTTGCATGAATTGAGTATTTATATGCTTGAACTCCTCATCAGTGATAAGGACTAGTGGACTAAGGGTGGTGGGATCTTTGATTAAGCTATCCAAAGTGTGTAAAATATTACCCTCTTAATGTTTTAATTCCTTATAAATGTCCTTCATTTTCTTGGACCAACTACTTAGGGCCTTGATCTTATCAACTAATATATCCATAACCATATTTAGATGGGCTAATCTCATTGTCTTAAACTCAAGGATCTAATTTTTAGTCAAGACTTTGATCAAATCCTTCACTTAGTATCTTGAAGCCTACCATTGGCCAACTTGGCCTATAGCCATGGTTCTTTATTTATTCACTACCTCTTGCCTAATTTTAACTAATTTTAAAGAATTAAACAAATCAGCCATGGTGTCTTTAAATTACTTGAATCTATCTTCTTCGATTGACAAGATGGCTTGTTATTTCAAATTCTTGTTCTATTGAAAGATGGCCTTAATCATTATTTGTAATTGATTTGACTGAGCTTGGTCCAATTCAAAGACATTTTATTCAAACATTGGGTACTCCCTAGGATTTTTTCCTCTAACTAGAGTTAGACTAACCAAGGGTTCTACATTTTGAGAATTGAACTCCTCTACACCAACCATGGCATTATTTTTAGTTACCCTCTATAAAATATTAGTTGTTTGGTCAAATTTGAAACCCACTAAATCTTGTGTTACTTTTAGATTTAGATTCTCCATTTTTCCTCCATTTGATTCTCTTAGATCAACCATATTTTTTTCATCTTCTTTTTGTATAGATAGGATCCATGGCTTGACCTCTTCATGAACTAGGATATTTATGACTTTCATCATAGCCCATGGATTTTGTGTACGTGGTACCTTTTATAATTTTCCATAGATGAACCATTATGGAATGGTTGGACCGTGAATTAAGTTTTCTTTACTAAAGAGGTTAACTTTACTCAAAGGAGGAGTGAAAGTTACCATGGGATTTTTTTCATTTACTATAACAATGCTCAATTTAAATTTTATTTTGGGGGTGTTTAAAGGAGATATATCCAATACTTCCTTCCCCTTATCTTCTTTTGTCTACTCCATTTAATCATGCTCTAACTCATAGGCTAATGATAATTTTTTGAGGGCATCTGCAATAGTATCATTAGGGTCCAATACTACTATGTGAACTTATTCCATTGGTGATCCTTGTTCTTCTTCTTGTGTTGAAGAAGATGAAATTTCATTAGGCCTCCTTTACTCTAGCCTTTATTCAATTTGTGCATCAGGTCTAGAATCCATTTTTAAATGGGATGGTGGAGGTCTAGAAGGTGTATCACTCAAAAAATGGTACTAAATTAGCCCAAATTACTATATGTCATCATCTCCCTTTTACTCGCTTTCCATCCTAGATTTTGGATTGATGTTGTGCCTTTTTAATCTAATGGTGACCTTATATAATGAAGAGGATTTTATGTATATGGTTTCAAAAGGACCAAGCTAGTGATCTTAAGTAACATTTATTCCTTTGGCCTTTTAATTCTCCCTAACCCTTCCATGGGGATCCCACTACCTTAGCTCATCAATCACAAGATTGAAGGAGGTCCTATGTTTTCAATTAACCTCAATATTGTCCCACGATGTAAACAAAGTTCTATCAATGGTAATGGGGAGGGTTTGAAGCATCCCCTTCCATTTAGTCTTCTAAAGACCATCTATTCCATTCAAAATTTAGTAAACTACATCTTGCTCTAAAAGCTTATTTGACAAATGGACTGGTAGTCTGAGGGGAATGCATTGGGTTCCCTCAATCTTGATGATTGTACAATCAAGATATATCTATATATCCCCTATGACTTCATTATTTATCTTTATCATGGGGATACCTCTCATCATTGGGGTACGTATGATGGCCTCATTAAGGGAAAGATATACATAGTCACATATAAATTGCATGTGATCCTTGTACTTAAAGATATGTAATTTGGAGTAATACTTTGAGATATTTTATGTCTTATCAACTGACCATTTCCTAATGTTAGGTATATTTATTATGGCAAGGAGGACATCCAAAAGATATTACATCATGTATAATTAATCCATACTCCTCTTCTTTATTATATAGAACTTTTCATGGAGACAAGTGTTGATTACTTCATCAATATGAGGGGTGACTTGTTTCTCAACCATGAAGTATATTAAGGGAACCTAAATTTTATCTACATATGTAGTGGCTACATTCATACATAATATATTAATCATTGTCAACATCATCCTTATTCTAGATCTAAATTGGCCAATGGGGATGTTGTTAGTGAACTTAAAAAATAATTAGTTTCTAGAATACAACCACAAAGAAAGGATTCTCTTCAAATCATTAATTTTTATCCCAATTTTTTATTGTGGTTAGGTTTAATTGGGGTTTAGGTAATTTTTAATAATTTTAAAAAGCTATAGGATAACTATATGCAATCTTCCTAAAACTAAATTCATGAACAATCATGCCCTTATCTACTTTGCCATGTTTAAAAATTGGAGAAAGGATGTTTATGCAATGTAGAACCTTAGGTTTTGAAGTAGAATAATGAAAAATTATCATTTAAATGTCAAATATGTTATAATAGATTTTTTTTGACACATTCTTCTCCTCCTCTCTTATGATGGACTACTAGTTCTCCATGGTCCAAAACAAGCTCGATTAATTATTATCCCCTATGTTTAGAGCTATGGCATTGAACTATGTATCCTTAAAAACTTTTCCTTCTAAATTTGAGGTCAAATAGAGCTCCACATCTTCCCTTTAAATACATTTCTCTATTTAATGGTTGTGAATTTATCCAAATTACTCATGAGTGGTCTGTAGTTCAATTCTAGATTTAATTATGCTTACATAGGTGATAATTCAACTTCCTTGGCTTGATTATAATGAGCCATGTTGAATTCAGGATTTTGTACTTATTAGGTATTTCTCGAAGGTTTTTATATTACTTTAATGGTGGTAGTTATTTGAACTTATGAGAGCTTCATAAATTGGATTGTGTTTAGATCTATATATTTATACCTTTGTTTTTTTATCCCACAAGATATTTTAATTTGACTTTGTGCTTGTGTCTTCATCTTAGAATCTATATGACATGTTTGTCATTAATATTTAAAATATGACCATTTGTCACCTTTGGACACATGTCAATATTTTACTAGTTTTGGGCCCTTTGAAAAATATGCCTTATCCCATACCATTGAATATATTTTCTTGGATCAACATGGTTTGTTGATCTTGATCTGAGAAATCAAATGCTATTAGCTACTTTTTTATATTCCCCATGGTTGTGACACTTGTCATTTCTACATTCATCTTGAGATTTTTTGAAATATCAATGTCAATCTCACATCATCAGATCACCCTCACCTAGATGAATGTGCTCCATTGATCTTGATCAATTGGATCATGTTCTTTTATCTATGTGTTATTGATCGAAATGTGTATGAAAAATCACTTACTATAGATATTTAAATGATGATTGAGATTTAATTTTTTGATTTTGATTATGCCACGTATCATTTCTTAGTTTTTTGTTAGGGCCTTTGGCCTTTCAACATTCATCATGAACCATTAGATCTTGTCTAACTATATCAATGTGCTATGTTGGATCTCAATCCAAAGGGTGGAGTTTCATTGGCTACTCAATGTTCTTTTGCTAAATTTATAACACTTGTCACCTTATGATTTGTTAGTTGGCTTCATTGAAGCTTTTACTTAACATGCATTAGCGATCAAAATGTGTATTCGTAGTCATGTACCATCAATATTTGGGGACATGTTTCATCTTTAATTATCCATTATGGGCTTGGCACTTGATCTCTATGGCAGTTCTAAGTTCCTTTCAATTTTCAACATTGATCTCATATTATTGGATCATCTTTTTCTATGTACCATTAGATCTTTGATAGGGTTTCCATGATGATGACACTTACCACCTTCTCATTTATTTTTAGGATTCATTGAAATATTGAATTTTCATGCATCATTAAATCAATTTTGCCTAAGTAAATGCATACCATTGATCATATGGTAAATAAAATAAAACTATGTCAGGCTCAATGAATATAAGAAACTTAGGTTAAATATTTAAACTCAAGTTTTATTCATATTGATAAATATGATAAAACCTTAGGATAATATTTTTAGGCTAAGTTCTAAAATAAAAAAAGGGACCCCAAAAATGATAAAAGTTATGTCATAAATATTTAGCCTATGGTTTTTGTTGTATTAATAAATATGATTATAACCTTATGATAAGGATTTTAGATAATCTAGGAACATAAAAAAAGGGACCCTATATTTGTTAGACCATGTGGAGATAAAAGGAACAAAGGGGGGCTCAGGACATAACGGACCAAGTATGAATTTTTAGACTAAGGTTTGGTCATGTTGGTAAACATGAAAAATCCTTAGAATAAAAACTAAACTTAATGTATGGTTTACTTAATTATTACCATGCAAATTAATCTTGCATAAATTTGAATTTAATTCAAAAGGGACCTAGGTTAAAATATTAGACTGGGGTTTTATCTTGACTTAAAGTAGATTGAATTAATCTTTGACAAACCAAATGCTAGTAAAAGATCAATTTATCATTGAAGCACAAAACCCTAACAATTTGCATTCTCAAATGAGATTCCATTGAACCTACATTACAAATACACAAGAAAAAATCATTAACAAAATTAGAAGGGGTAAAATAATAATCATTTGAAAATATGTCAATTAATCCAAATGAGAACCATGTGTGGATGATCTTTAGATAAAGACAATGTGAAAACATGCTAGTAGTACTCTGATCAAGTGATTTTTCAACTTTAAGGTACAAATTTACACAATTTAAAACAAGGGTCCCCATTTTTTAGAAATTAGGGTATGTTGACCTCAACAAATGGAAAATTATAGGGGAAACATAAAAATATATTAGAATTCAGAGACTCTGGTTAAGACTAATAATTAGGTTACTTATTCCACTTGATTAGGCACCATTATTAAGACCAATTCATGGTTAAAAAAAGCCTTGCACATGAAAAATTAAGATCAAACATCAAAACATAACCATGTTATGTGTGTGTTTTGATTCCACTTACTAGTTATCATAGGATTTGGAGAACATCTTCTAGACTCATGACCTTGACCATTGACATTGAATAACACAATATTTGGATTTTCATTAAGAATCATGCTTTATCTCAAGGAAGTATTGGGAATTGTTTTATTACTAGCCATGCATCCGTAACCCTAATAGAGATATATTTGACTCTATTCAAGGCCTTGCTCCACTACCATCTAGGCATCCATAGTCCTAGTGGAGATTATGAAGCTTTATACCAAATAAGAACTAGGTATCCTTGTCTAAACACATTTATCTTTGAATGCTTATCATACCACCTCTTGACTATCATTTTATGTTTGCTAAAATTGGAAAAAGCTTCCTCTCTTGCATCTTCCATCAATATGATGCCAATTAGTCTTGATCTTATAAATTCTTGATCCTCCTTCATATACTCTTGCATGAACCCATATGTTTGTAGCTTAAGTATGATCATAAATATATGTTCCTGACCATATAACATAAATAATGGTGATGCCTTGAGAATTTGATTTAATCTTATTATATCTACATAAAAGGAATAATTAAGTAGCTTATGCCATGTTCTTGGTTTATCAGTTACAAAATTATTTATTTCCTTCATCAAGTTCTAATTTGTTGATTCAAAAACTCCATTGCCTTGAGGGTAATAGTTTGATGAGAACTTGAGAACAATGTTTTTGTCATATGCCCATTCAATCATCTCGATAGATATTAAACTAGAACCATTATTATAGACTAGATACACTAGTGTTCCAAACCTTGTGCATATATTTTATTCTAAGAATTTGATCACCTCTTCCATCATACATTGTTTTGTTGCTACTACTTCAGTCCATATTGTGCAGTAGTAAGTGGTAGTTAGAACATACTAGTGAATATCTAAGGACTTGGGGTTGATGACACCCACAAAGTCTAATCCCCATTGAGAAAAAGTTTTATCAATCATGATTGGGTTAAACGTTATGGTTTCCTTGGGCTATTTAGTGTTGAATATTTAACATGAGTGGCATTAGCTCACATTATTGTGAACATATTTGAAGATAGTAGGCTAGTAGTAACTAGCTCTAAGGATCTTGTGGGATTTATTCCTTCTAGATGGATGTCCACTTCCTAGATTTTCATGAAATGTGCTCAAGATCTCATCTACTTCTTCCTTGGAAACACAACTTGGGTAAATGCCTTCAAATATATTTCTATATAGTACTATATCTTTGATCAAGAAATGGGCTACTTTGAGTCTCAAAGGTCTATTTTTCTCTCTACTTAACCATGTAAGACAATATCCATTTATTAGAAAATGAATAATAGGATCATATCAATCATTAGGTTGAAAGCTTTGTTGATCAACCTACATAACACTCAATTTGGGATTAGTATTAGAAATTAACTAAATTAAACCTTGGCATCTTACCAACTTGGCAGTCTTCATATCTAGGTCATATTATTAAAGAGCAGACATCTACTTACCTCTTATTTCTCCAAGTTCACATTGACTAAACATTATCTTAGTGGTAGGGTTTGGTAGTATTGTATGTACCTTATTTTTAAGGATATAGTTCATAAATTTCTTCACTACCTTGACTAAATAAAATGCTTGTTTGTCAATCAAAGAATAGTTCATTTAAGCATTTTTAAGGTTAATACTCATGAAAGTAATGGGGTGATCAAACTTATCTATTTTTTGAGTTAGAAAAACTAATGTATGATCAGAGGAAAATGAGTAAAGATAGAAATATTTAGTGAAATCTAAACTTATCAACACAAGGGCTTGTCTAGTTACTTCTTTGATGTCTTTGAAAGCTTTCTTGGTCTCCTCATTACATGTGATCTTGACATATTTCTTCAACATGTCATTTAATGTCTTTAAAATCTCTTAAAAACAAAAAATCAATTTTCTCACAAAGTTGATTTCGCCAAAGAAAGACTTTATTTCCTTACTTCTATTATGGGGCTCTATATTTGATATTGCATTTACTCTATCAATATCTATAGAGATCCTATCCTTAGCTATGACATGTCCTAATAGATTGCCCTTAGTTAAATAAAAAATACATTTCTTGGGATTAAGGGAGATTCCATAGCTTTTGCATCTCTCAAATACTTGTTGCAAGTGTATAATGTAGTTATCCATATTTTTAGAAAATATAGTTAGATCATCCATGTAGATAATAATAAAATTACCAATAATCCCTAGGAAAACATGGTCTATTGCTATTTGAAAGGTTGTACTTACATTGATCAATCCAAAATGCATTCTCTTCTATGAAAATGTACCCCATTTACTAGTAAATGTAGTCCTCATCCTATCTTCCTTATTCAATAGCACCTGATTATACCCTAAAAATCCATCAAGAAAAGACATCATAACAGCAACAAAAATAATTTTGGTTAATTGGTCAAGAGAAGGTAGGGGGAAATTATCCTTTTCAGATGCTCTATTCAAATTTATAAAATCAATGCACAACCCGATCTCAACATTTTTATTCTTGAATGGTACTAAGTTAGCTACCCAAGTTGAGTGTCTAATGGGAAACACTATTATAACATCAAGTAACTTTTTAAATTATTTTTATCTCATTGGTTCTAGGATAGGGTTCACTAGCCTTTGTTTTTTTCTAAATGGTTTGCAAGCTTCCTTTAGAGGTATGGTGTGGGTTATGACTCTAGGATCAAAGATCTTTAAGTCATCATAGTACCATGCTATTACATCCTTATACATGGTTAGTAGATCATTGACTCTTTTATATTCAATAATCATCCAGGTTATACAAATGTTTACCAGTTGAGGTTTCCCTTGGGAACCCAAGTCAACTAAAATGTAGTCCTTCTCATCTACCTTGGGGAGCTTTATGATCTTAACTAGTTTGTCCTAATCAAACAACTTTTATAGGGAAATAATTCCTTTTGGAATATTATTATCATTTAGTTGAATAACCCGGTCATCAAGCTTACCTTCAACACTGTCACCATCAAGGGTATTCTCTTTGACTTCATCAATGATGTGAGCATCAAATACTCCTTAACTAGTCATGAATTCTATGATTTGTTAATCATCACTGAATACTTGAAAGTGGTTTATATGATTGGAAACTAAGGGACATGGGACTAATTTAATGGTAAGTATTTCTAACTTAAAACCTTGATTGGGAATAAGGTTTACTGTAACTAAAGCAAGTTCATCAACAGTCTTGTTTTCTTCCTTAAGAATTGACATAATGTTGAAAGCATCAAAACATTCAATTAAATCCCACACTCTAAATTTATACTTAAGGTATAATAATTTGTATTGGTATTTACTTTTGACTTGATTAACTACTAGTTCAAAATCATGAAAAACTAATAGTTCCTTTCCCTTATGTTTGATTACAAATTATAATCAAAGAATAAGTACTTCATACTCTAAAATTTTGTTAGGTTATGAGAATTAGATTTTTTAAGAGGAATTTTATTCTATCACAATTTTTTTTATTAACACCACTCCTACTCTACATCTAGCACCATCAAAATACATCTTCCATAATCTAGGCATCACATGAGAAGTTCTAGATTTGCATACCTTTGGGGTATCAAGAATGTAAACACCTAGATCTGAGTTAATGATATTGACCCTCTCATTATTTAAATTGTACTTGGTGATCATATGCTTTATCTTGGTCTCCATCTCTATCTTTATCTTACTATGAACCCATTTTTAGGTTAACCACATGTGTAAAAAATCAATAAACATATAACCATTCAATGATCTAGTCCAATATCTATTTAGAAACATTCCATATGCATCAATAATATCCACCACTTAGATGTTAATGAAATACTATATCCTTGGTTTAGAAGAAATTTGTATGTGAATATTTAACAATTCACCAATTACTTTGACTCTTGATTTATCTAACTGAGTCACAACCCTATCAGATTTAATTGGAGTCAAACTTAATTGTTCACAAATACCCGTAGGCATAATATTTGCATATGCACTAGATTATAACAAACAATTATGTAAATTATTACCATAGATATTAGCTTTAAGTGGGAAAGGTAGAACATCTACCTTATTTTTGTGTATTACAATGTTAGCATGTGTAGATTTTTGAGAATTACTAGGCCTCGTAGATAAAGATTCCAACAACAAATACCTTTATTGTATAATTTGAGTCAACTTATGCAAGATAATATTAGCTTTGATCTTTTTCATGTCCTCTACTATATTATATCAAATCCTATTTGAAGAATTAGATGCATCAACATTAGGTTTAGTGGTACTTCCCTTAGGAGGATCTAGATTGTTGTTTGATGTAGTATCAAGAGTGTCAAAGTTATTTGGTGGAGTTGAGGTAGTCTAAGGTTATTTTTTCTCCCTATTTCTTAGAGGATAGGTCTTCTTTAGATATTATTGAAAATCACAAATCTCTTCAAGTATATACTTGGGCTCATTCTCCTTTGGAAATGGGAACTCAAATGTTTCCACCATGAGAGTTGGATTTGAAGATTTAGATGACCTTGAATAACTTGAGGTACCTACACCATTATATTTATTAGGGACAACTTCAAAAGTATCTAACTCTTTCTGAAAGGCTTTAAAAGCATTGCAAAACTCTAGACAATCTAATTCACCATGTTTTGAAGTACAATGAAATCTACAATAATTAGGCAAGGCTACAACATTAAGATTATATCAAGCACGTTCATATTGGTATATGAATTATTATGGCTATTTTTATTTTTATTTTGAAATCTATTTGAAGGCCTATTGATCGTTTGAAAAGAGAAATTCCTATTAGATCTTTCTCTAGTATTACCAACTTACTTTTATATCTAAATCAAATCATTGCTTAGATTTTGAGCCATATTCAAGATATAATCATTCTCATTCTTGGGTGCCTAAAAATTATTAACATGAGTATTTGCACTGGATATAGTAATCAAAGCTCTCTAGTCTTATAGATGAGATCCATTTACAGAGTTGCTCAAGAATATTAGGTTTTTACTAGGATGTACATGGTTCAAAAGTAATTCGTTCAAAACTAGAAACTAATTTAAGGTAGGCATAATTTGATTGGAATTAGGAATGACCTTTAGAATAAGCAAATTTGGATTAATTTTGGGAATATTTTATGTCATTTTTCCTTGGGGTTGCATATGATCATTAATGATCATAGCTTCAACATAATCTAGGGCTAGTGTATTAATGATCTACATAGATCATTTGAGAAACATAGAAGTCATGGGATCCAAGGAATCCTTATAAATATCTAAGTTTAAAGCCTTATCAAGTTTTTAAGGAGCTATGTTTCTACTAAACAATTTTTATAATCTATAATTAAAGGCATTTGTAGGCTCATTTGAGTCTCTCTTCACTATGGTAAACTGTTCGTAAAGGACATAAAGATTAATGGTTTTTCCAAATTGATCTATGAAGTAATTATTAAAATCATTCGAATTAGATATGTAGTTTTTAGGAAGTTTAAGGAACCATTCATATGTAACATCTTTGAAAGTAAAAGGAAATAAAACTACATTCTACATCTTCATGAATAACATTCAAAATTCTTAAAGTAGCTTCAAAACTTTTAATGTGTTCTTTAGTAGTTACAACACCATTAGGACTAAAAGTAGGCAAATATTTTTTAGAATTTCAAGGAAGGTCATATACCACAATTGGGACATTGATTAAAGAATTTCCTATCCAATCCATACCTTGATAAGGATTGAAGACTAGAGTAACTTGAACACGTGAATTTGGTTGAGACTTTGAAATTTTATGCTTACCTTTGTCTCGCTTATCTCTCTTATGATATTCTAATGAAATAAGAGGAAAAATTGTCACTAAACATGACCTAGTCCTTATCCTTGGAAATTTAGCTTGAAAACTTTGAACCCTATTTGAAATACAATGTGTAAATTTTATCTTTACAAGGAGATATAATTTTATTCATATATTAAGTAATTTTTTCACAAATATATATAAATAATGGCAAAGGACATTAATATTTAGCTATGTTATCTTGAATATATATTTAAATATGAAGGTATGAGTGATATTTAAATGTTTCAAGCTCATCTAAACTCAAATTTTAGAGATCAAATCAATGTTTGAACAAAACAACTATTAGTAAACTCAAATGCCCTAAATTCACATATTTTAAGCTATCTTTACTACAATTACTCATGAACCTTCAAAGAATATATCTTTGTCTGAATAATCTCAAAGATTGGTCTAAGACCATTAAGATCAATGATTTTTTACATAAATATGCAAATAATACATCAATATTTGAATAGAATTCACCAAAATTAGGAAACATGTTGGAAATATTTAAAGATTTAACTAGGCCCTCCTTCTAGTGCTAGTGAAAGATGTTCTCTATTGATGTTTAAAAGTGTATCATAGGTGGTTCTTAGTGTTTAAGAAACACTACTCATTGATAAATCTAATTAATCCAATGCATGAGTTATAGGTGGTGATAACCTTGATATCTTTGTTGGAATAGAAGTAGAATAATTGACTATTTCACAAATTTATATTAGTTGGTTTTTAGGAGCCACCGTGGCCTAATAGTTGATCTTTGATTTCAAAGATGATCTATAATATTTAAAGTGAATTATGTTTAAACCTAAGCCTAAATTTAAACTAAAATTAGTATTCATAATGAAGTTAATCTAAGGTGAATTGATAGAAAAGGAGAAAAAAGAAGGGTAAAATAGAAAAGAAAGGTGTTGTTGATCTTTATTTTAGACATTATGATAAATTTCTAATTTCATCTGAGCATGCATTTAACCAATATGCAACTTGAAGTAGCATAATTTCAAATCCTATCACATATCAAGAAAGCATCTAAGGAAGGTATGAAAATATGAAAATAAGAACATTATTTACTTTAGGAATTTCACACCTAGAAGCAAATAACATTAGCCCAGATGAAAGAAGAGCAAAGAAAGTGAAGTAAACGTATGAACTTTCAACTAATCTAGCATTATCTCAAATTAGCAACTCTAGATTTAAATATGCACATCTAAAATTCATAAGAACCATTCGAATCTAAAAATAGGACCACATAAATGAGAGATAAACCATGATAGCAATTCACATTTGGTAATACCTCCTTATATAGACAATTCATGAGGTATTCCAGTTAGTCATGTCAAATATTAAGGACTATTATCATTTTATAAATTTTTAACAACCTTTTAGACATTCTAAAATGACTAACCTATAGACAATGTTCTTTAAAAATTGTGCATGCCTTTACAAAAAGAATATTCTATTTTCAACAATATATAATGTCTTTATACAATAGAATATCCTAAGTTAAATGCCTTGAATTTGGGACCCTTGTGCTAATGTAGTCTTCTACCTTCCCTGTATGATCTTCATTCTATAATATTGATCATTGATCAATTGGATACTAGTGATAGGTATCATGAAAAATTACCTTTCTTGATCCTTTATGCCCTTGAGTTCCCTCTCAGCCCTTTCTAGAGCTTGTTTGATGCTCTCTAAATCTCTTATATTTTCCTTTAATGATAAAATTAGGCCCATGATCTTCTTTTTATCATCCCCTACTTTCCCTTGTCCTTGATTCCTAATCTCTTGCATGAATTGAATAGTTTTATGCTTGAACTCCTCATCAGTGATAAGGCATAGTTGACTAAGGGTGGTGATCTCTTTGATTAAGCTATCTAAAATGTCTAATATCTTACCCTCTTTCTATTTGAGGTCCTTAGAAATGTCCTCCATTTGCTTGGACTAGCTACTAAGGACCTTGATCTTATTAGTTAATATAGCAATAGCCATATTGAGGTGGGCTAGGATGACTATCTTGAACTCAAGGATTTAATTTTTTTTCCAGACTTTGATTAAATCCTTCACTTGGTAGCTCAAATCCTACCATTGGACAAATTATCCTATAGCCATGGTGATTTATTTATTCACTACCTCTTACCTAGTTTTCAATGATTTTAAAGAATTGAACAAATCATCCATGATGTCTTCAATTTGCCTTAATCTATCTTCTTAGATTGATAAGATGGCTTGTTATTTCATATTATTATTCTTATACAAGATGCCATAAATCATTTTTTACAATTTTTCTAATTGAGCCTAGGCCAATTGAAGGATATTTTATTCAAACATTGGGTCCTGCATAATATTTTTTCCTCTAACTAGAGTTAGACCAACCAATGGTTCTACCTTTTGGAAAGTGAACTACTCCACACCAACCATGGACTTCTTTTTAGTTACCATCTCTAAACTGGTAGTTATTGGATCAAATTTGTCACCCACTAAATCTTGTGTTACTTTTGGAGTTAGAGTCTCCATTTGTGCACCACTTGATTCTCTTAGAGCAACTATCCTCCTTTCATCTTCCTTTTATAGAGATAGGATCTATGGTTTGACCTCTTCATGAAATGGGAATTTGATGGATTTCATCATATCCCCTTAGATGTTTTGCACTTGGTACCTTTTCAAATTTTCCATAGATGAACCATTTTGGAATGGTTAGACATGAATTAAGTTTTATTCACTAAAGAGGTTAAATTCACTCAAAATAAGAGTGAAAATAACCTAGGGCTTCTTTGCCTTTACTATAACAATGACCAATTCAACTTTTATTTTAGGGGTGTCAATAGGAACTAGATAAATAATTATTTCCCTTTCTCTTCTTTTGTCTCCTCTATTTATTCATCTTTAGACTCATATGATAATGTTATCATTTTTAGGGCATATCTAATGGTCTCATCAGGGTCCAATGCTACTATGTGAACTTCTTCCACTGGCAATCCTTGTTCTTCTCCTTGTGTTGAATAAGATGCAATTTCATTAGGATTTCTCTCTTATGTCCTTTACTTAATTTTTGCCTCAGGTTTAGACTCTATTTATAGCTAGGTTGGTGAAGGTATAAAAAGTATACCACTTAGTAAATGGTATTTCCTTGGACCTAACTACCATATGCCATCATCTCCCTTTTATTCCTTTTGCATTTTAGATTCTGGATTGATGTTGTGACTTTTAAATCTAATGGTGACCTTAGATAATGAAGAGGGTTTTGTGTATATGGGGTCAAAAGGAATAGGCTAGTGATCATAAGGCACATTTTTTCCATTGGCCTTTAAATGCTCCTTAATCTCTCCATGGGGATCCCACTGCCTTAACCCAATAATTTAAAGATTATAATAGGTCCTATATTTTGAAGTAGTGTCAATATTATCGCATGATGTAAACACAATTCTACCAATGGTAATGGGGAAGGTGTGAAGTATCCCATTACTTTTAGTCTTCCAAAGACCATCTATTTTATTACATATTTAGTAAACTACTTCTTACTCTACAATATTATTTGGCACATGGACTGGTAGTCTGAGGGGAGTGCATTAGGCTGCCTTAATCCTAATGATTGTACAATTAGGATATAGCCATATATCCCCTATGGATTCAATATTTTTATTTATTAGGGGGCTGAATCGAATCATTAGGGTCCTTGTGATTTCCTCATTAAGGGAAAGATAGAAACAATCACATATGAATTGGATGTGATCCTTGTACTTAAAGATATGTAATTTGAATTAATATTGTGAGATAGTTTCTGTTTTATGAGGTGACCATTCCTTAAGGTTGGGGATCTTTGTTATAATAAGGAGGGAATGTAAAATATATGACATCATGTATAATTTATTCCTCCTATTATTTATTACAAAAACTTGTCTACTTAGACAAGTGTTGATTACTTCACCAAGAGGAGGGGTGACTTTTTTCTCAACCATGAAATAGATCAAGGGGACCCCAATTTTTTCTACATATGTAGTGGATAAATTTCCACATAATTTATTCATCATTGTCATGATTATCCTTATTCCATGTCTAAATTGACCGATGGGGATGTTATTATTGAATCCAAAAAACACTTGGTCACCACAATATAGCCACATAGAAAGGATGCTCTTCAAATCATTTTTTTTACCTAATTTTTTGTTGTGGCTAGGTTTAATTGAGGTTTTGGAAATTCGTAATAATTCTCAAAAGTTATGGGATATATGTAATAAATTTTCCTAAATATATGTTCATGAACAATCATTCCCTTATCTACTTTTCCATCTTTGAAAATTGGAGCAAAGATGTCTATCTAACATAGTAAATAATTTTTTTCATTAACATAATGGAGACCCATCATTTGAATCATAACTAGTCATAGTATATTCTTTTTCCAAAACATTCTTCTCTCTTATGATGGGATGCTAGTTCTCAATGGTCTAAAATAAGTTGACTAATTATTGTCCCCTATGTTTAGAGCTATGATATTGAACTATGTGTCATTGAAAACTCTTCCTTCTCTATCCAAGGTCAAATCTATCTCTACATATTCTCTTGAAAAAACTAGAAAGGGAGTTCCATATTGGCATCTCTAAACATACGTGAGAAATTTAGAGAAATTCATATTCCCTTGATAATTTTAATTTGACTTGGCACTTATGTAGCTCCATATTGGCATCTCCATGGCATATTGATCATTAATATTTAAAATATGACTATTTATCACCTTTGGACATGTGTCAATATTTTATTGGTTTTGGGCCCTTTAAATTTTTTATCTTATCTCATACTATCGAATATATTTTTAGATCAATATGGTTCATTGATCTTGATCTGATAAATTGAATTACATTGGATACTTTTATATATTTCCTATGGTTATGAAACTTGTCATTTATACATTTGTCTTAAGCTTTGTTGAAATGTCAACGTTGATCTCACACCATTGGATCATCCTCACCTAGATGAATGTACTCTATTGATCTTGATTGATTGGATCATGTTCCTTACTCTATGTTATGTTGATCAAAACATGTATGTGAGGCTATGTACCATTAATCTTTGAAATATGATTGATCTTTAATTTATGGCTTATAGTTATGCCACTTGTCATTTCCTAGTTTGTTGTTAGGGCCTTTGATTTTTTAAATTTTATCAGGCACCATTATATCTTATTTGGCTAGTTTAACACACTCCACTAGATCTTAATAAGAAGGGTAGAACACCATTGGATACTCAATGTTATTTTTATAACATTGTGACACTTATCACCTTCTCATTCATCTATGGGCTCTATTAAATCTTTGACTTGATACATACCATCAATTGGAATGTGTATGCTTAGTCATATACCATAAATCATTGGGGATTTTCTTGAGCTTTAATTGCCTATTAAAATATTAACACTTGGAATCTCCACATTAGTTTTGATTTCTTCTGAATTATTAACATCGATCTCACACCATCAGATCATCTTTTGTTATGTAATATTATATCTTTGGCATCATTACCATGATGGTGAATTGTTAGCTTCTCAATTATTTTGGGGCTCCATTTATGTCTTGAATTTTCATGCACTATTAGATCAAAGTTTATTGATTAAATGTGTATCATTAATCTTGTGGTCAATAAAATAAAACTAAGTTAGGCTCAAGGAATATAAGTAACTTAAGTTAAATATTTTAGACTAAGCTTTTATTCATGTTGATAAACATGATAAAACCTTAGGATAAAATATTTAGGCTAAGTTATAAAACATAATAAAAGGGACCCCATGAATGATAAAATCTGTCATAAAGTTTTAGCCTAAGGTTTTTTTTTGTATTAATAAATACAATTAAAACTTTATGATAAGGATTTTGGCTAAGCTGGGAACATAACCAAATAGAACCTACATTAGTTAGACCATGTGGAGATAAAATTAACAAATGGGGGATTGAGACATAAAGGACCAAGTATAAATTTTTAGACTAAGGTTTGGTCATGTTGATAAACACAACTAAGCCTTAGGATAAAAACTAAACTAAGTCTATGGTTCAATCAATTATTCCTGTGTAAATTTATCCCATGTAAATTTGAATTCAATTAAAAAGGGACCTAGTTTAAAATATTATACTAGGGTTTTATCATGACTTAAAGTAGATTAAATTAATATTTGACAAACCAAAGGCTAGTAAAAGATCAATTTATCATTGAAGCACAAAACCCTAAGCATGTTCATTCCCATATGAGATTCCATTGAACCTACATTACAAAAACACAAGAAACAATAATTAATGACATTAGAAGGGGTGAAATAATAATTTTTTTATAAATATGTCAATTAATGTAAATGAGAACCATGTGTGGATGATCTCCAAATAAAGACAATTTTCAAACATGCTAGTGGTACTATAATTAAGTGATTTTTTAACTTTAAGGTAGAAATTTGCACAATTTAAAATAAGGGTCCCTATTTTTCATAAATGGGGCTATGTTTACCTCAACATAATTCTTATTTAGGCTCATAAATTCAACACACAATATGATCTCCCCACTTGGTGTCATGATAGGAACCAAGTTGGAAACCCAATTTGAGTGGTTGATAGGGAATACTTTTTTAGTGTTTAAAAACTTATCTACTTCCTTTGTATGAGTTGTTCCAATATGGAATTAATGACCTCTATCTTTGATTCAATGGATTATGGTTTAAGTTCAATGAGATTTTATGGGTTATGACTCTAGGATTGAAAACCTTCAAGTATTCATAGGTCCATGCAATCACATATTTATAATAGATGAGAAAAATTTTCACCCTTTATATTTATCCTTGGGTATAACTAAGACTAAAGTTGACATAGCATAGATCACTCTCATCCCCCAAGTTTTCCTTATTAAAATTAGATTCATTGACTTTTGTTTACCTTTGGTGTTAGGCTTGGGGATCAATATTAAATACTCTCTCTCCAAAGAAACCATCCCTAGAGGAAGATGATTTTATTTAAGTTGAATGAATTATTATTCTCCTAATTCCTCATACAATAAATGACTAATTTATTTATCAATGAGTTGAGATTAAAATAGCCATGAATTAGTACAAAATTAGATGATATGTTGATCATCATCAAACACTTGAAAGTTTTCTACATTGTTAGGAATCAATGGAAAAGATATGAGTTCCATAGAGAATATCTATAGTTTAGACTCTTGTAATCATGTTAAATTGGTAAATAAAGCAACCAATGAGTTAATATCATGGTTCTATTCCCTACAAACTCATAATATACTAAATGCCTCAAATGTCTCAATCAAATCCCTAGCCCAGTGTTTATATCTCTTAAAATATGACAATTTTTACTAGTATTTATTTATGGCTTGATTAATCACCACCTCTAAATCTCCATATATTATAAGTTTCTTCACATTATTTTGAGAGTGAATTATAGCCCCAAAATTAGTTTGTCATATTCTTCTCTATTGTTGGTGCATGAACATTATGACATATATGTTACTATGCATTTATTTCCTAGCATGTCAATTAGTTCAATACCAATACCTAATCCTTGTTTAGATCTCACACCATCAAAATGGACAGTCCAAAATTAGGAAGGTCCTTAGAGTTTTATCCCTTGTACTTCATACTTCATGGTAAAGATATAAATTCCAAGATTAGGAGATTTATAACTTATTTATTTTTATCATTGTATATTGTGATGGGATGCTTCATTATTGGCTCTTGATCAATTTGAATTTGATTTGGAATACCTCTATAGGGTATCCAAATGTGAGATAAGTCTATTACAACATATTCATTTAACATCTTTGACCAATCCATAATTAGTAGTAGTTCATATCCCTCTGGGATATCTACCATAAGTATGTCTATATTAATTTACACATGTGGCTCAGATGCAACTTGAATGCATACATCATTAATCTCTCCAACCACAGGTGATACTATTTTATCTATATATAAAACCTTCCTCTTGGATGGGGTTGGAGTTAATATAATATTTTGAAAAATAAAATTTGGCATTACAGTGGTTGAATCTTCAAAATCAACTAAACAATATTTTACTAAATTCTCTAATAGTTAACAAGAAAGGAGGAAATTCTCTCTTACTCTTTTATATGACATTAATATTAATGTATTTTTTATTCTTTGTATAATAATTTCTTGTAATAGACCTCCACAAGAGCTCTTTCTATTCAATAATTTGATCTACTTCATGAAGAGTGATGTTTGGTTTTATCTTCTTCATTTATTCAAGGATATTGTATCCTCCTTTTCTTTGTTCTTCCTTGTTCAGGGGATGATCATTATATTTTTTGGGAGATGGATTATTATTAGACTTGGATTTGGGAGAATAATTGTATTATTTTGAGTAAACATAATGAAGGGTTGTTTATGCATTAAATTGTAATTGCTTCTTTAGAACTACTATAAAGTGTGTACCTCATTTGATTTATCCTCTACAACATTATCATACTCACTTGGGAAATCAAACTCATGAGTTTTAGAGACCATAGTTGTGCTTGAAGAACTAATATCATGGGGGAACTTTGGTGGATTATTCATTAAATTTTGACTTGCCATTTTTCTCTAGAAGATTTCATATGATGTAAAAAACTCAACATAATCAAGCTCACCATGTTGTGATATATTATGAACCCTATACCAGTTAGGAAAATTTGTCTCCACTATGTTGATCACTAACAACTTATTATTTTGTTATTGTTCCACATTATTTACAAGATTGTTGAAAGGCCTATTCTATCTTAGAAATCCAAAATTCTAGGTATTGCTTTGACAAGTATCATTACGTATCTTCTTCTAAATGACCAAGAAGTCATTATTTATTTTTGAACCATCCTTTATGTAAAATATAATTCCAATTTGGTAGAATACACACCCTATAAAACTATGGTATTGGATGGGAGTGAATGTTGACTCTGATTATGATTATTTATTTGTGCATGTTTATTCAAGAAGACATAGTTATTATTTATTGTATGTTGCATAATAGGGGGAATTGTATATAGATAATTATAGTTGAATATATGAACATTCTAATTCACATGAGGTGTTAGATTCATATTTTGGAAACTAGCATTGGGGTTGGGAGTGCCTAATATCTGAGGATTTAATTGCCTAATAATGTTGATCACTTATTCATAATCAAGTTATTGAATGGTAAAACTAGTATCTCTTTGTATAAATACTATAGTAATCATATCTAAGGAATTATTGTACATTTTTTGTGTTAGAACCTCTTTTTTTTATATTCAACACTTTTCTAAGAGTACATCTTATAAAACCTCATGTTAAAATCACTAATTGGTTTATTGTGCTCCTTCTTCATACTGGTGAAATGTTGATAAACCAAACCTGTATTGGTAACCTTTATGAATTGGAAAAGAAAAGTGCTTTGACACAAGTCCCATGAAGTAAAATATTTCAATTATAATTTGAGGAACCAATCATAATAAGCCTCATGTAATTTGAATGGTAAAATCCTACATGCAACATCTTCATCTATAACATTCATAAACCTTAAAGTAGATTTGAAATACTTGATATGCTCCTCTTCCATTCTTACTCCTAAGGGGGACAAATAAGGTAGTTAATTCTATGGATTCCTTTTTAAATTATGTAAATCCTTTGAGATTGCAATGGAATATATGACTAACTAAGACAAATCCATAGGATGATTAATGGGTTGGGGGTTTCTCACTAAGGAATTTGTCCTTACCTAGGGTATTATGGGAATAATTGGTGTAGATATAGGCCTTCAATCGATTGACAAATGTGAAAACAAAAGACTCATTTAGGATATAGACCTAGTTACTCTCTTTGGTATCTCTAATGTAACTCAGATGTAGGGGACAACCATTACCCTCCTTATAGTGCCAACTTTTTTCTATTGATGTTATTTTGATGCACACCATAGTAATAATGCAAAATCTAAAATTTTAAGATCTTAATGGAGATAAACACCACTGAAGGGCACTTGTTGTAGGTATGGGTTGAATAACCATGTGGTGAAATAGTAGGTTGAGCATACAAGTTGTTAATCAAGTGTGAGTAGATGATTAAAACCTAAAATAAAATGAATCATAATCAAATTAGATGGATGGAATTTATTCTAGAGTGGTAAGACCTAAAAAACATCCAAAAAATGGGGGAAAAGGAGGCTAGAAAATAAAACTTTGTGATCTTAAGGAGGATTACTTCTAGGCTAGTTTCTTTGTGGACAAGTGTTTTGAAACCAATGCTTGTAGGTAGTAGTTAGTTCTCACACTCATAAAAACATAGTTAAGGAGTCAATGGAAAATATAGTATATAAAAATATAAGATCTCAACTAAATTTTTATCCCATTTAGAGTTGTTGCACACCCATATTTTTAAGATTATAGCTCAAGTCAAAGAGGAATTAAATAGTTAACCCAATTGTATAAAATCAATGATGTCTACTAATCATCTAATACTTATTACACATATTATACTAGCATACACTAATAATAAAAATAAGGAATTATTGGTAGCTTTTTCACACTTTGAATTACTGAATCAACCAACAAAGAAAATAATTAAAACTAATTATACTAAATTTAAAGAGAAAGACATCAACACAGTTGCATCAGAATCAAATATTTCTTCTTTTATTAATAAAATTTCTAATTAGCATCCTCTCTCTTGAAAATGAGAGGATTACAATATAAATAGATTTGGCGATAGGTTTCCTCATCATATAAATCTATTTAAAAACTTTAAAATTACATGCTAATGATAATTAGAATGAGAGCTTTGATTGATGTAAATTTTTCATGCATATTTAAATTGGTCAAAATTGTGTCTTTAAGATAAGACTCATTTTTACAAAACCATCCGATCTGTGAATGTTTATAAGATTTTGTAGTCAACTATTACATGTATTAATTCCATTTATCAATTTACATGAAAAATACATATAAAAAGACCAAATAAAACTAAGGTTTATTGGATGATGGGACCTGCATAGTTAAACTTGTAGTAGTCAAAGGGATTGAGCTAAATGGTGGAGTTAAACTAGATTATCTAGTCATATACTATTTATTCACTTAAAATTCATAATAATGCTTGTATATAATGTTATGTTAAAACCTAATTATACCATATTCAAAATAGAGGGCCTATTTACTCTAGTGATTTGTACCAATAAGTGTGCATGATTGGTCTTGGTGGTTTTAAACTCCACCTAAAATATTTCTACCTCTCTAAATTTATTACTAATAGATCCTAATTATTGTTCAATCTCCTCTAGCATGTACCCCTTAAGACTTTAATTAAAACTATAGGATTATTACTACATTAATTGGTAAAAATTAGAACTACTTATTATCTTCCTTGAGGGATCTTGACATTGGGATAACTTTAACTTATCCAAAATTTATAAGACCTACTTTTCATGCTTTGTTAGTTTCAAAATAAAGGCTTGCATTCTTGATACCCAGTCTTAGACTTATGATGTCCTAATGACCATCAAATTAAGAGTGTTGACTTCTTTTAGTGGTATCATCAAATCTAAATGGATAAAATATTTATTAGTGGTGTATGATACAAGGAATATTAGTTTATTCTCATCATTAATTAAAATATTTATAAGTTATAATAATACGAGGAGATAATTTGGCTTTCATTAAACTGATAGTGTAAAATATATTATACAATATGAAAGTTTCATTTTTAACTTTACCTTAAATTGTCCTAAGAACTTATACTATCTACAAACACTCACATACCTACTCTAGATCCTACTACAATGCTTGCCTTACTTATTTAGTGTCTACAAAAAGTTTTAAAAAAGCCTATGTATTTACTTGATGATAAGATTTAAAATCCTCATGACATGGAGACTCTCCATGTCTCCTATTATTTCTCTTTGATAGTGATAAAACATATTTACTTTCTTAAAAAATCACATTGATACCATATTCATCTTGGATCTTCATTTTCATGACTCTTTGGATGGTCCCTATTAATTTATCAAAGATGAAGCTCACAGTGGGCAATTCAATTATTACTAGATTTGATCTTTATGAATCTTGGGAATCCAATTATATTTCCCATTTTGGAATCACCATTTATGTAGCATCTACTAGTTGAGTGTTTTATGAGGAAGACTCCAAGAAAATATCCTCAAAATACTAACTTAAGGCCTCCACATGCAATGGTTTTAACAGGGAAGGGAAGATGATTTTGGACTAGTTCACATTATCAAACTAGACCATGGGATGCATTATATAAATTACCTTTTTCTTACTATTTTTAGTATATGAAAAAATGAATTGACTTGATTAGTACTAGATAAAGGAATTGGAAATATAAACTGAGTGGAAGATACATGAAGTTGAGTACTTGTTAAGACCCCACTATTTTCTTAATATATACTTTCTTAGTCATAAAAATAGTGGGGAGAGTAGTAACATATGTAGAAACATTAGAAGTGGAAAGAATATGGGATGAAGAAATAAAAATAGTGATATAAGCAATAAAAACCATAGGGATTGAAGAAACCATAAGAATAAAGGAGATAATAGGAACCACAAGGATTGAATAAACCATAGAAAATAAGGAATAAGTTAGAGTATAGGATATAGTGAAAATGACCTCACCTAATCCTCCAACCTCCTGTGGCACTTTTTATTTTATCCCCTAGAGGCTCAGGACTTTATCCCTCTATATTTCCTTATCCTCAAGATAAAGATCATTTGATGGTGCCTCCATAATTGATCTTGCAAGAGACTCTGTGGATTGAATATGGTCCCTATGGGATCTTTTTTACCTCTTATAATAGATTTTTATCTTTTTATCTAAGGGAGGATTATTCTAATTCATGTACATACAACATCTATACTTACAATAATAGGAATTTAGGAAACAACTAGGAGACTTGTATCCTCAGAGTTAGACAAATCAATGAAAATTGGTTCCTAATATCTTACCAAATAATTTTTAGTAATAGAAATTTCCTCCACCTTTTTCTACTACTTGATAATCCTCATTAAAATTGGTGGTGAAGCTTGGGAAGTCCCTTATTATAAGGAACATGATAGAATATGTGATTCTTCCACACCGTACTCCTACTTGACAACTATCATCATAATGGGTGGTGGTTAGGATAATGTTCCTTGGTTTAAGTATTTTTGGGTAGGTTGAGAGGTCCAATAGTTTATGGTTACATATACATAAGGAGGTGGAATCCTACTAAGTGCATATGAAATTATGATGGAGGGATCCATTTTTATCACTCTTAAATGATCTTTAGTTAATCCATCTACTGATTCACTTTATAGCACATTAGCATTATTTTTTACATTCAATAAAATAAAATCATGTTGATGTGGGTCATGCTTGTAAGGGATGCTAAGTCCTGAGATATGTTTTTGGACAAGGCCATGATAATCCCAATCCTTGTGTTTTAAATATGCCATTAAGTAAAATTATTTAGTTTTTCTAAGTTCTCTAAAATGTTTCATGATGGTATAGTCCATCTAGCTAATCATCAGGGAAGACGCATGGAACATGCCCTTATGCTTATTCTTCATGTCTTCATATATACTCCAACATAGCTGATAATATATTTCATGTTCTATCAATTTGTCTAAGACATATTTGGGGAGACATAAAGGGGAAATATTATGTCATAATCATTATTACAATATATTTTAGGTATAGCCAATAATATACCCTTGGCCAAAATGTCTTACTAATGATTTATGATACTTGGTCCAAGGGTTCTTTGTGAGTTACCCTCCATACTTGGAGATATATATTATCATCTATTATGATGATATTCTTCATGTATGGATAGAAATGGATGAATGAATAGAAGTCACATAATTGCCTCTTGATGTAGTCTAGGGATGGGCTATAAAGTGTACCATTATAAATGTAAATGGTGACCATAAATGCATCCAACATATATGACATCATGTAGAAATTGATGCCCATTGGCATTTTATCCTTCTTGAAAATATCTTCCTTGAGCCTGGCACTAATTATCTCTCAGGGTGAAAGTGAGATCTGAGGTCATTAATAGGCCCAATAATGGTAGTCAATTCAGGTGGAGGAAATAAATTCTATTGTAACTATATAATCTATTTGGTAGGTCCATTCCAATGCAAATATCAATCTTAAATTTGGTTATTGGTATGGGTTACTTGGTATTGAGGGTGACCACATCTCTAGGAGCAATCTATGTCCTTAATGTATTTTTTATTTTTCTTATTTTATTCCGCAATTCAACTCTATGTTCATGTAATGTGTAATTTGTGATGGTTAGTCATATGTATCTTTGTAAATCATCTCACAAGATACAGTCAACAACTGTCTTATGAAGAGTGATTTTGGGTATAATTATATAAATATTTTTGACCTTGATATTTTATATCACTTTCCTTGATCCTTATTTAAATGAAATACAAGTATTTTTACTAAATAAGGATCATGGTAAGTGATCTAAAACATGAAGGTCAAAAAACATTACATAGTTATCCCCAAAAGTAAGTTTTAACTATATAGACTATGAAATCATAAAATTTGTAGCTATTTTATAGTTCAGGTTATGTAGAAAACCACCAGTCACCTTCCCCATAAATAAAAAATCCCAAAGTAGGTTGATGCAAGGCATAAATTCAGCCTCAGTTGCTACAAAGTGTAATTATTGTTGCATTAGTCATAGTAATTCCACTACCAACAAAATCTGCTCAACTATTAGATTATCCTCATATGAGTGGGCATCTACATTATTTATTATGTCCTGTATAGCTATGTAATTATAAAATTCATCCTTAAACACCATTGCATTAAATAAAATATCTATATATTCATTGGAGTCCTTGATAGAGAACATTGATTGTGTAAATACTCCTCTAAACACCTTAGATGATGATGATGCCATTCTTAATTTATTTTCTCACATAACTCTCATCTTCAATTCTAATGTTTTATCTATTACTAGAAGTAGTTCTTACTTGAACATAGATAGTTATGGATTCAAATTCTCTTTGAAGTGAAAATTCATTTGATATTATTAGAAATAAATAGAAATGATGTCTCTTTTGAGTTTGCTCATATATATTTGAATAAAAGAATTTAGTTTTAGTTCATGCACCTTTAATGTCTAATATCCCTAATATTTTTTTAATCATTTAATTCAAACTTTGAAACTTTACTTTAGTAGGTATGTCACATAAACTTTCTATACATTTAGAGGAATGACATTTTGTAACCTTGAATAAGTGTCACCCTCTTGTTAATCCAACATAAAATTAGGTGTGACATTTGGCATGCCTTCATAAGTTAGGTTTCATAACTTTTATTGACATAGGGCTAGCCAAATATCATGACACCTCATATTTGTGAAAGACAAAGTCAAAATTTTCTAAGAGTGAGTCTTGTATACAAAAGTTGAAAAAAAGTTATGACGACCCGGGAACTTGGAGATGTTGAAGACAAAAGTTACAACAAACAAGTTTCATAATGTATAATAGTTTCAACAAACATAAGTTTTGAATAAAAGTTCTAAATAAAAAAATTTATGGACACTGTCCAAAAAAATAAAATACGTGTAGAAGTAAAATTCCAAAGTACGTGACTTGTGAAAACCAAGGATTCCAATGAACAAAATATTTGAAGATCGATTTCTTGAAGAGAAAAAGTTATGAAGTACCAAAATACATGAAAAAAAATTATGAAGTACAAAATGTGTGAAGTTTAAAACTTTAGTTCTATAATTCATGCACATATGTGAAAAACCTATATATATTCAAAACTCTTGAAGACCATTAATAGGGTAGTCCAAATAAGTCAAAAAGTGAAAACATGGGTATTGCGGGGAATTCTCATTGAATGTATATTGATCAACATACCTAATACAAATCAACCACATGAAGAATAAGAAATATTTTAAAGATTTGAGCTTAACTAGCTACACATACAAATGTCAATGAAAAAATATTTTCAATATAGACCTATGATTTTTAGACTATATTGGGTCCTTATTCAAAAATTTAAAAATGGTGTGTGTTGAGTACAATAAATATGTTCATAAATTCTTTGAGGATATATTTAGTACTATGATTACATAGTCTCCACATGTTGCCATGATTATACATGATTACATATTTATTTTAAATAACATGATATAGCTAACTTGTTCTTTTGATATGAGTGACTGACAAGATACATCACTCACCTCAAAATGGGCTCAAATTAGAAGTATTTTTAAAATATACATAAGCCTCCATGAGAAAAATTACATATTTTGGCATAGATTATACATATTAAAGAAATATTATAATGTTTTAAAAACTATATTGTGATAGTTATATAAATATTTTAGATACATTTGGGGGCATATACACTCATTTCATCATATAATAGTTACATATTTTCAAAGTTTTCATATATGAGATACACAAAATATATTTGCATAACATTATATATTAGATTAAAAACAAGAAATTAAAATTATGGGGCATGAAATTTGTTTCATGCATACATATTTTTACATTTTATAATATTGACACCAAGTAGTTCGTATTATGGGGAATGAAATTTATTTTATGCACATTTACATTATGAAAAAATATATTTTTCAATCACATCTCAAGTATTGTGATTGAATTTATTCATTGCTCAATGACCTAGCATTACTCTATGAGCCAAATATTTATCTCCTAGCTTTCATCCTGGGGTTACAATAGTAGCGTGGTTATGGTTATATGTTTATAAAAGTCATATAAAATTTCCCCTTATTGTATTTTCCTTTTCAATCAACTACACTTCCCTTGGTTACACAAATTGGGGATTGATCACCCCAATTACCCAAAAGGATTCAATAAGAGGAACCCTTCTCCAATGATTCAATAAAGAGTCATCATATTTAACAAATTATATGGAAATGTGATCCACCCATATATAGGTTTATTCTTTCCTTAATTCAAATTTTAATTTATGCATTTCCAGATTTCTTTTTATGGAAATTGACTACCATATGATGTATTGCATCTTTTTATTGGAGTAATTTGCACATTTGAAATATTCTCCTAAAGATAAAGTGTGTTGTATAAACTTAAGCACATATTCATTCCTTTAATATAGTATTTTATTTCATTTTAATATTAAAATAAAAAGGAGGAATTTGTAGACACTAAAATATAATGATTGATATTTAACTCTAATTCACCATTATTTTATATCCCGATGCCTTTTATGGGTCTTAGCCTTCCCAATTTTCTCTAAGTCAACTATAGGAAACTTTACAGACTATGTAAAACTAGTTATATATCTTTATGAGACTTATCTATATCATCATATCACTATTGTTTTCTCTTGAATGGTAATGTCTAATTTAGAAAATATTGTTAGACAATATTCTTTGAGTTTGATGGTTCTATCTCACACCACACAATGATTATAAATTAAAATCAAATACTTCTTATGGGTTAATATATACTTTTCACATCTTAGTGGCATGATAAATTACCCAAAGAGTTTATTATAAATACAAAATGGGATAGACCTATTATGTATCTAAAAATAACATATCAAGGCTATTCCAATACTTGGACATACATGAGGACAACCCTATTTCTCCTGATTTTCCTATTAATCACTAAAATCAAGTCCTTACCAAGTCTAAATCACTCAAGATCTAAGTAAATACTTTTAGTTATCAGTTATCATGATCTATATCACCAATTGCATACATTCAATGAACATTATTTCACACATTTACCTACTAAGGAGAAATATATATGACTTTGTTGTGGCTAACACATCCCTTTTTATAAAATAAAAGGGCCTGACCTATGCATTAATTAAATTCAAATATCTTTAGTGATCCAATAAATCCCTATTTGATCCTTTCCATTATGAAAATGTGGATTCCTATTCAATCTCAATGATAAAATATTTTATAATGCCATTAATAGTTATTTGTTACATTTTAAAACCTTGCACAACTATGTCTATTTAAAAAAATAGTTATATCACTGAAATTTTAAATGTATTTTACATGCATAGTATTTTTGGCTCTAATAATTTTTGTAGTGATTTATTATGTAGGGATTTACCTAAGGTCTTAGTCCTAAAGTCCTAGATAGATTTATTGGATCCTTTTTGGAAGATAGATAAGTGTCAATTTGCTTAGAAACAACTTTTGGACTAACTTGGACCCTTTATGTACATTTTATAGGTCCCATAGCTATTAATTTTATTAAATCCTAAGGAGGATTGAATAAATGAGGAGGAAACATGTGTCCCTATAAACCTGAAGGTGTTAGAGATATTAGAGCCCTAAGAGGCCTAAACTAATGAGGTGTTACCACATTTTCCTATATACTTAGAGATGTCAAATCTATCATAACCTCAATATGCCTAAAAATTTGAGGATTTTCCACATTACCGTTTACTCCTAGATATTTCAAATCTATTAGATCCATAACAATCTCAAACTAATGATGAGGCACCACATGTCCCTATACACCTGGAGTCATAAGAGTTATCAGATTCCTAAGAGGCCAAAACTAATGATGATCTACCATATATCCCTATACACCCAAAGGTTTTATAACTTTAAAATCCCTAGAATGCACAAACTAATGAGGACTTTCCATGTGTCTCTATAAATGTAAATATGTTATATATATTAAATATCTAAGAAGATTGAATTAATGAGGAAGTTCCATATATATATGTACACCCAAAGGCATCAAACCTATGAAAACATAAGGCATCCCAAAATAATAAAGAGGTATTATGGGTCCCTATACAAATCAAGGTATCAAAGCTATTAGATCCTTGAGATGCATAATTGATTAGGAAATATACATGTGTACTTACATACATCTAGGTAGTAGAATATCATAGAAGAACCCAAAGGATTTATAAAAAGGGTACATATAATACACTTGACCTAATAAAATAGAACCATAATTTGTACAATTAAGTGGATAAATCATACAATAAATATATAATGTTAATGAACTCTCCAGCATACCTAGTTGGCATAGCATTTAGTAAGCCCACCACTCTCTAGCTGACACATGTTCATCCCATGTAATTTTCACAGTGTCACAAGGGATAAACTAAGAGTGTGCCTATCATGATTCTCATGATTATTAGATATTCTATGGGAGATCATGATCTGGTAGCGAGAGGAGCCACATCATTGTTAGCTAATCTAAATGGGGCTTGTTTTCAAAAAAATTAATTAATGATAAAATTGGGAAATGACTAAGTTGGAATCATGACATAAACTTAGAGTTTATTTCACACAACATGAGCACACTAAAGCCATTATTTTAAAAAACATTATAGATCCCCTTAATTTTTCATCACAATCATATTTTCATTATCAGTTATGTGCTTCTTAATCATTTGAATCCAATTTCATTGAGTTCACTCTAAGGTAATAATAATCCCATTTGTTGAATTATTTACCAAAAATATTGTAGTGTAACAATGGTAGACTCCACCTCTAATCCTATATCAAAACTAACTATTTGGGACACCACATTCCCACAAGGTGTCACTCCATTCATGAATTATAATGAGATTTTCAAAATAATTGAATACATCTAAATCTAGACACTGATGATGAGGCTAAGAGGGATGATACTCAGCATTTGGATGACCTTGTCACTATGAGAGTTTCAAGACTAAAAAAATCCATGACCAAACCAGAAGTCTTCCCACATTCAGACCTCTTCAATAATTTACTACTCTCTTCCAAGTGTACTATGAATATTATGTACTCATTGAACCCTAGATTCAAAATTGAAGACATCTCTTGGCTTGAGTTCAAATAAGAATACAACCTCTTAGAATAAAAAATATATTATGACAATTTTATCATTACACTTGGGTATATACAGATAACATATATGATGTCCTCAATCATTATGTAGAGGACTTAGATAGGGCTAGTAAAGAAGATATTAGTTCATACAATATTAGGATGTTCTAATGAATGTACATTAGTATATTATTGTTGAATAAATTGTATGGGGAAAGTAACACAGTTCATATAAATAGGATATGGTTTAACTCCTTAGTATCATCATGAAAGAGGACAAGGTCCTAGATTTTGGGAGCATCATGACATTCAAAATGACTCAAAAAATGAATAGTGCCTCTGATGGAGGTGATTCGTACATGATGCCCTACATAGTGGACACATTTTGTGCCATATTAGACTTCAATCACATGGAATTCCATTAGTGGATAATTGGGATCAAGATAAACCCACACTCAAATAATGTAAAGATATTACATATCCACCTTAAGTCCATCCAACCCCTCCATAACAAGCTCCAGAAAGACCTAATGTTATAGGACCAATGAATGCAAAAAGACTCTCCTAGAAAATCCTATAAGGATTCCCATCTCCCTCTACCAATACATCAACCTCAATATAAATTCAACCCACACTAGTTCCCCAAGTAATCTAACCCATAGCTTCTTGATCCATCCACTTTAAAATTAATCTAGTCTATTTTAGTCAGGGAATAGTATGTAACTTCCCCTAAAGTTTATTAAAAGTTTGATAGTATTTCTTAACTACCCATTGTATCTCCCCCAAGTTTCTCCATTTTGGCACATCCCACCGATATCATGCTTTTCCTTGATCCTATGGGGATTAGTACTTAATTCCCCTCCTTTGCTTTGTCTTTGACCATGGTTAGTATCCCAAAGCCTAAGTTCCCCTTATTCATACTGCATTCTATTTATATGGATTTTATACATACCACACAAATTGAGCAAGTTAGACTATAAAATTTTAAGATCTCTATGGAAACGAGGGTCCAATTTCGGGCATGTGTTGTAGGTATGTAGTTAAAACAAATAATTGGTAGAATAATAGGTTGAAAATTCATAATAGACAAAACACACACCTATTAAACTATACCATATGGAGATACTCCTACACACCTTAGAATATCAACACAATCTAAATTAATTTCTTAAAATCAATGAAATTTACTAACTTTCAATAGATTTTGCACATCTAAGATTAGTACACATCAATGATAACAATAAATATCATACATAGCTTTTGAAAAATTTAAAATTATCAAATTAACATAAAAAAAATCTAAACCCTTAACATATAAAATGAAATATAAATAACCCACACAATTACATGACAATCAATGACTTGATTTCTTATTGTATTGATCAAAACTTCCCCCTTTGAAAGAGGGGTTTACATATATTTATAGACTTAGTGAAAGGTTTGAGTCATTATCCAAGTTTATTAAAGCTTCATATTAATTTTTTGATTAAATAGAACCAAATTTTTAGTTATACTTTGTAAAAATGCATGTCATAATTCATAGATTACAATATTCATGCAATGTGTGAAAGCTTAAAAAATAATTCAGTTAATTATAGCATGAATGTAATGAAGCATAACTAGTTGTAGTTTTTTTGAATAAATCCTATTAAATGCATGATTGATATCAAAATATATACGAGTTAGTCACAACTAGAGTTTGGGATTATGAATTGGTAGATGGAGTGGAGCTAGACTTATTCTTTGACTCTAGCTCTTGATATTATTTATATCTGATAACATGTTATGCCCTTATTATATTCATATCTAGAAGAGATGGAATATTCACCATATTAATATGTGTTATTAATCTTACATTATCAGCTTTTATATCTCTAAAGCCTATAAAAAATATCTCCATTTATGTGCCCTTCATCGCTGCATAACTTAACTTAGTCTTAATCTTTTCAAGAGTTAAATACTGTAGATTTTATTTGAAGTTGACTAAGGCTTACTAACGAATTTGATTAAAATATGCATCACCACCAACTTTATACTAATATCCCATGCAGTTTTCAAATCTAATTCATTTAAAATTTGTAATGCTTGTTTCCCCTATTTAGTTATTTTTGAGACAAAGGTGTCAACAAATGTTATCCATTCCCTTTATTCTTAGGTCTGAATGAACACTTAATCTAATGAATTTGTTTCTTCCAAGGGTGACATTAATTCTAGATAATTGAAGTCCTTATTTAGGGTATTTAAAGTCAAAAAATTCAATGTGGTCTCATACTCTTTCAAATATTTGAATAATTTGGTCATTAGAGTTGATTAAGGGGCCAATTATGTCCTCAAGGAGCTAATAATGTCTAGTATCTCATATAACCTTAGGAATTAATTTTATACATCCTACTCAATATTAAATGGATCATTAATGACCTATTTGTTTTATATGATGTTCTCTAATTCTTACTCTAGCTCTTTCCTTGGCTACTCAGTACCCTCATGGATTATTATCAAGGCTCCAATATGGGTTTACATATAGGGCCTAAAGTCCTCAATGAAAGTGGACTGAATTATTATTCTATCTTGTCTCTTGGAAATATAAAAAACTTATTTTTATTTTAAAATCAATATTTACCTAATGTTGTCCTCTACCTTTATTTTACTCACCCTTTACATAGAGCTAGTAGAATTATTAAACAATGAACTCATAATGGGTAGCTCTATTATATTTAGGTTTAGCCTCTTAGAATATGATGCTCCTAGTTCTTTATCCCAATATAGAAGTTTCAATTATGATGTGTATATTTATTGTTACTTTATATGGGTATCCTTTGAAGGCTTAGTCTCATGAGATATATCAGCATGGAAGGCCATATTATTTTTGACCAGTCTACATTCCCCAAATATGGCATTGGGTGGACAACATAGATAGGATTCCTCCTTAGAATTTTCATAGTGGATACCATTTTTAGGATCTAAATATATCTTAGGGAAGGCATGGGTGAATTAAATTAGGTAGAGTATGTTGGAAATTGAGTGTTAGGTTGGCTTGCAATAATAGTAACAAAGGTGGAAACCAAAGGAATGGTTGCAATATGGATGTGGAGATAGGTCTAGATGGAGGCAATGAAACATTAGGGAAAGAAGTGAAAAATGGAAATATGGAAATAGAAGGGTGTCCTAAGGGATTAGTAGGAAGTAACCCCTTACCTGATTGGTCACTCCAGAGGGGTGCCTTTCCTTTGAGTCCTTGAAGTCTTAAAACTTTGGATTTTTATAGTTATTCTTCATCTACTTCATCCATTATCTTGCCTTTAATTGAGGGTTGTGTTTGTTCACTTGGTCCTTCTATATACTACACCTAAAGCATTACTACCTTGGAATTCCTCTTGTAGCATATATTTTCCTTCTCAGTTGGAGGAGCAACTACTTGTTAGGTGGAACGAGGGCCTCTCACATTGGATGCTATGGTTGTTAAAGTTATATAAATGGGTGTGAGGTCATTTTAGTTAGAGGAGTCTATAAATATACGATCCTTTTCCTTCCCAATAGAGTTCTCCTCTACATGAATTATCTCTTTTATATGTTCCTACCTTATTTTACTCAATTTAAATATGGGTGCTTGAACTTGAGGATTTTCCTCTTCTATATATCTTACAACAACTAAATTTTTCCCTTCACCTTAATCTTTACATACATCTATCATTGTCGTAGGTGGATTTTAGGAGTCTTGAATTTGATCATGTGGTTTATGGAGAGGTATATTTTCCAAAATTATGAAGAGGTCTATTCTCCTGGTCATGGGATTTTGTATTATGCTTGCTCAAGTGTCATGGAAGGATCTATTTAAATTACCTTGAGGAAATATTCATTTAATCCAGTTATTCTATCCCTTTTAAAGACTTCAATATCATATTTTTCATTGATAAATATTAAATCATGGTCATAAGGATCATTATTATATTGAATACCTAGATTATGAACATGTTTTACTCTACCATGGGGGTATCAATCTCTATGGGGTAAGGTAGCCAAGGCATAAGATTTCTTGACATTTCCATCCTCTCCAAAATGCCCATAGAAGGTGTAACACATCTTCCTAATCATGAGATGAGAGTCATGAAATGTGTTTTATTTCTTCTATTTAAATATTAATTGACCCCCTTCCATAATTGATAAGCAATTTCTTGCTTAGCCAACTAGTTTGGACATATTTTGGGATGTATAGAGGATCAACCCTATGCCTAATTACCATTATCATGGTGAAGTCAAAATATAAATAGTATTCACCCATTGACATGATTGAATTAGATAAATTTTTAGATATTATGGGCATGTGATCCTCATGAATTATAGACCAAAATTGGGGATACATGTCTTTAGCAATCCTCGATATACTTCTTGTACATGCATAAATATAAACAAATTAATAGACATCAAAAATATTATTTTAGATACAATCAAGATTTAGGTCATAGAGAGACCCATTATGTCTATAGATAGTACTGATGATAGAAATAAGAAGGTAGGACATCATGTAAAAAAATTTCCTAAGGGCATCTTATCTTTATGCAGTATCAGTTCATATAATCGAGCATTGATAATCTCTCCCAATACAAAGGTATGTTCTAAGGTGATCAATAGGTCATGAAATGGTACCCATTCTAAGTGAAGGAAGTGGATGATAGAGTAATAATAGAAGTATTTCAATAGTTCCATACCAATGTGAATTCCCATCCACAATTTTTTGATGGGTACAGGATTCTTGTCCTCTAGTGAAATGGTTTCTACATGGAGAATCCATTTACTCACTATCTTATCCAAACTATTTATTTTCCTCCAAAGGGATACACTATGTAAAATAAATGTGGCATATAATATTGGTAATTGTAAATATATTTGAAATGTTTCCCATGATATGTAGGTGACAATAGTGTTGTGACTAACATAGTGGAGGAAACTACCATAAAAAATCCTTTCCTCAAATAACAAGTCATGTGACAGGTCAATGCATGGCATGACCTCACATTTAGTAGAGGCATAGTGAAGTTTTTTGTGCTTGAATGGAATTATGTCAACTTATATCTATCATTATTATAAAGAGAAATATTCCTCATATCTAAATGGGTCAACACTTTCTACAGCCTCCCACAGAGATGAGTAGTTAACATAGGTACCATCAAATACAGAGGCATAAAAAATGTATCCATATTCTCCTTTGAATATTTGATAGAAAATAAAGATGCTACTTGGGTTCCCCTGTATAATCTATATGAAGATTCCATTATTAGTTCTTAGTGCTGATAGAATTTGAGCTCCTTATAATGGTGGCCTGGTGCTCTCCTATGCAAATTATAGACTATTCAAATGTAACTAGGGCTTGAATTCTTAGAGGTTCATATTCACTTAAGACTATTAATAGTCAATGGATGTAAATTTGGTTATCATCTAGATGTTATATCCTTTTATCATTACCATTAATCACCAAAATCTCTAAGCTTGTCATGTTCGTTTAATTCAAACTTGACCACCTTAGCCTAGTGGACATGCCATGTAGGATTCTTACTCATTCAAAGGGGTACCATAGTGATATTTATTTTTGATACCTATCAATCTATATTTTATATGAGAATCAATTCTTGCATTTAGGCCAAAACATTTGATATTGTGAGCCAATAGTTATGAATGAAAAAATTTGAAGACCAAAATGTTCTTTAGGGAGATTCATGATACTTTTATTGAAAGCCAAAAATTTTGAACACTTTTATAGAAGACTAAATTGTCATTCTAAAATATTTGAGGGAGAAAATTATTTAAGATGAAAGATATAAACAAAAGTTTTCAAAAAAAAACTTAGGAAAGAGAAAGTTGTCGAAGAGAAAGTTTGCAGAGACCAAAATAATGAATAAGAGTTCCCAAAAATAAATTTACTAAATAAAAGATGTTGAATGAAAGGATATGAATAATAATTTACTAATAATAAAGTTCCCAAATATAAAATCAAATAAGAAAATATTTTGAATAAAAATGTCAAATACCAAAATGCTCATAATGATGAACACATAAATACAAATAATGATAATTATGAAGAACTATCACACATAATAAGCTTCTCATAAATTTCATTAATATATTAGTCCTAATAAGGCATTCAAATGAAAATGGATTGCAAAATAAAAATAGATGCAATAAAGGTGATTTAATGCTAAAAACCCTACAAATTTGAATTGATAACATAATGAACAAGCCTTCTCTCAACAAAGGGATCCCTACTTATCCATAAATAATTTAAGGTGGGGTGTGTTAAATACAACAAATGGTGACTCACAGGGGTGGATACTCTTGAGTTTTCAAAAACCTCAAATCCATTGTTTCAATTTTCTAATATTTACTAGGAACCATGTTATGAAATAAATGACTAGATCATAAACATAAAAGGGACTCTTGGTAAGTTCATAAAACATACTTACTTTACCCATACCTTGGATAAGTGTGTGCCAAAGTAATATTATTTATTCCTTGTCAAATTATTTTACTAAAGACATGGGATGAGATATAGGTTTCATTTTGATTTAGTGTTAAGACGTTAGAAATTTAGGAAGCTCAGGCATTGCTCTACTATCAACCATGAATCCATAGCCCTAATAGAGAAGTCTTTGATCACCTTTCCTCCCTTACTTCATATTCTTTCATGATGTGTGATACATTTATCTTATTTCATCATGTAGGTTCTTAATCAATTTTTTCATTTAGATTTTTGGATTATCCTTTCTTTTCCCTTTTATTTATTTCTTTTTTGTGTGAATGAAAGAAAAGAAAAGGAAACCACCATGAGCTGGTATAGGTAAGGTTTGGTTCATTATAATGTCCTTATAAAATTCACCCATATCAATGGTTATTATCTCAAATAATTATTAGTATTTGATGTAAATTTGATCCAAGGCTATGAGAAAATATTTATAAATTTGCATGTAGTCATGAGAGAAAATTTTATATACCTAATGGAATCATTTACTTTATAACACTGTCATGGTTATCTCTCTCACTACTTACCTAGATTAATATTTTTGATGCTCAAGGTGTAATGCCCACTGGTTCAAGTTGAATTCAAAACATCTATTTAAGACATAATTTGAACATGATTTTTCATTGTTATACTAGGAAGAATCAGTCAAATTCCAATGAAAACAAAAGGAAAACTATTTTAGAAAATGGAAAACTATTTAAAAAACAAGAAACTAAACTAAGAAAACAACATGCATAACGTGATAACGATTGATATAGAAAGAAAGAGCTACTCTAATAAAAATAAATGAATGGAAGTAGGAAAATAACTAATAAAGTAAATCTAACCTACCCCTACCTCTATCAAAATACATTTTGTTACTCACAGACATCTTCAGATGGGGTAACCATGAACTAGTGCTTCAAAAACTATCCATTGATCAGATATGTCAATTTGTTACCTTGGAGATCCCTCAAATGGAAAGTCTTGTTACCCAAGATTTGGGAAATCTAATAGGTTCCTATTTATAGTGGGTTAAAATTATCATATTATCCTTTATTTCATGGTATTTTTCCCATCGAAGCACTAGGTTAGATATATCAAATGCTTTAAATATTGCTCTTTTATCAAACCATATTTTGACTATATCTTGATGGCTAATAAAATTGTGTAGGGATTCAATCCTAAATTCTTCCATTTTTATGATATGTAATAATTTGGACTTTATCCCCTCATTGGGTTCCATGTATTTCTACATGAACTAATATGCTGGTAACTTAAGCATGATTGGGATTTAGGTTACCTCCCATAGACTAGCATATATAGTTGGGCTTTAAGACCCTACTTTACTATGTTTGATCTATCTAAATTGTGTATTTTAGTAAGAGATGACACTGTTTGGGTTTATTCATAGTTAATTTATTGATAATATCAATGATGTTATTTTTAATTTATTTATCCAATTCTTTCCATTGTGTCTAGTGATTGGAGGATTATATAATGGTGATTTGATTATCATGGGATTAGTTTGCAAATTCAAATGATTGTAATGTTGGACTATTATCACAAAATAATGAAATAGGAGTACCAAACCTAGTCATGATATGATCTTAGAATTAATTGATCACATATTATTCTATCGAATTCTTTGTGGTTATTGCTTCAGTCCATCTAGTTAAGTAATATGTAGCAGTGAGAAAAAATTATCCCTAGATAAAGAGTTAAGGTTGATAACACTAAAAAAATATAAGCATTGTTGGGCAAATAGATTTCCCTTAATCATGGGATGTATTGGTCATGGCTATGTGTACCTCTCTTTTTTCCAAAACCTATCATTTATGGCACATCCTTATGTCAAAGTGAGCATCCTTAAACATTTTTGGCTAATAAAAACACATTCTAAGGATTCTATGGGCTTGAGTATTATTAGATGAATAGACACTACCATATTTTGGATGTAGTTTTTCAATAATCTCTTTGGATTCATCACATGACACACATCTCAAATAGATTCCTATATAGTTTTTCATATAGATATTTCCTTTCTTGATCATATAATGAGTATTTTTGAGCCTCAAGGCTCTCTTTTTCCCTCTTTTGAGTTCCTGAGGAAATGTTCTAGTGAGTAATAATTGAATGATATCTAAATATCATTCTTCCTAGGAAACCTATGTTGTGTAAACTTCCTACATGGTGATACATGGGTCTAGTTCAATCATAAAATGAACAATGCCTTATCCTCTAAAGATTTTGTGAGGTTTGTTCTCAATGTCAAAATCTTGTAATTTTTCCATCTATTTTCCCCTACTCTCTCCCAACTCATTATGTCCTATTATAATCTTGACAACAAGGCCTGGTATAATAATAATGGTCTTATACCTATGAAGTTAGTGTCATAATTTCTTTACAACTTTGACAAGGTCAAAGATCTACTTGTCAATCAGGGAATATTTAATCTTTACATATTTTAAGTTCATGTTCATGAAAATGATAGGATGTTTATTCTCTTCCTTCTTTTATGTGATTACAACAATGATTGTATGTTCTGAAGCAAAAAAATATAGGAAGAAGTTATTAGTGAAATTTGGGATTACCAATACTAGGGCCTATGATATAACATTTATAATGTCTTGAAAATACATTCTAACTTTTGTTATCCATTTAAATTTGGCATATTGTTTAATCATTGTGTTTAGAGGTCTGATAATTTCTGTAAATTTTGATATAAATTTTATTACAAAATTAATCTTTCCAAAGAAAGAATTAAGCTCCTTTTCATTGTTTGAGAACATTAGATTTTAAATTTCCTTATGTTATCTGGGTCAATAGTGATCCCATATTTGGTGATAAAATGGCCTAAAAATTTTCCTTTATCAACACCAAATATGCTCTTTTGGGGGTTCAATGAGATAACAAATTTCCTACATCTCTCAAACATGAACTAAAGATGGTCTATGTGATCAACCCTATTTTTTGAGAAAATGGTGAGATCATCCATGTATATGATTATGCATTTACCTATTATCCCTTAGAATCCATGATCCATGACTCTTTGAAAAGTATCTTTTATGTTGATTAGGCTAAATGACATCTATTTATATTCATAAGTTCCCCATTTTTTGGTAAATGAAAATTTCATTCTATCCTCTGATTCAACTAACACATTATTATATATTAAAAATCTATCTAATAAATACATAATTATAGAACTACTCATAGTCTGGATCACCTCATCCAATGAGGGCAAAGGATAGTTATCTTTCTTAGAAGCCTTATTAATATTCCTGAAATTAACACGTCCTAATTTTTCCATTCTTTTTTTTGAATAAAACTAGATTAGTGACCCAAGTTGAATGCCTAATAAGAAATACAATCCTAGCACTTATCAAATTCTCTACCTCCTAGATCAAAGGTTCTAGGATAGAATTAACTAATCTCTATTTCTTCCTAAATGGATTACTATCTGGGTTGAGGGGATTGTATGGGTGATGACCCTAGGATTGAAGATCCTCAAATAATCATACATCCCTAAAATTATAAATTTATATCTAATGATAAATTTTTTAACCATTTATCTCTCACGTAGAGTGTATCTTAAACTATTATTGATAAGATGTAAATATCCTTCATTACCCAAATAATCTGAGATGAACTAAGACTCATTACCCTTAAGCAGCCTTTGTTATTGGGCTTGGGTATTTGTGTTAAATGCTCCTTCCAAGGAAAATATATGTATTGGGAGATTATTTTCCTCTAGTTGGATGCTATACTCTTCATCTAATTCCCCATGGCACAAATGGCTTATTTCCTCATCATTAATTATTCTAGTCTCAAATTATCCTAAATTGATCAAAAATTGGATGTTTTGTTGATCATCATCAAACATCTAAAAATTATAAATATTGTCTAGTATTTATGGATAATGAACCAACTTTATGGAGAAGTTATACACTTTTGACTCCTATAAGGGTGCCAAATTTTCTATCGAGGTGGTTAGTGAGTCAACATCTTGATTTTTTTCTCTTGGAATGGCCATTATGTGGAAAGCCTCAAATGACTCAATTAAATCCTAGGATCTATGTTTGTATCTCTTTAAGTATGATAACTTACATTCATACTTATTTTTGACATAGTTGACCACTATTTCTGAGCCTCAATATATTAGTAGTTCTTTGACATTATACTTTAGAGCAAACTACAATCCTAAAATTAGGTCTTCATACTCTACTTTGTTATTAGTGTATAGAAATTGGAGCCTATATGTTGTGAGGTACTTATTACCTCATGGATTTACCAACATAATACCAATACTTAATCCTTTATTGGATCTTGATCCATTGAAATGAAGGTTCCATAATCGGGAAGGGCCCTATATTCCTTATCATACTACATTTTTTTAGTAAAAGTATATATTCTAAGACTAGGAAATTTGTAACTTATTTATTCATTAGTAGTATTGTACTTTATAATAGGGTGATTCATCCTTGGCTCCTAATTAATTATAATTTGGTTGGAAATGTATCTCCATATAATCCAAATATGAGATAAGTTTGTGGAAAGATACCCATTGAGAATCTTTGACCAATCTCTACTTAATAATAGCTCATACCCTTCAAGAATATATACTACCATTATGTCAATAGTCATCTACACACATGTAACCTACATGCATACATCATTAAGTTATCCTATCATGGGTACTACTATTTTATGTAGTTGTGAAACAATCCTTATGGGTGGGCTTTGGGTTAAACTAAGCATCTATAAAATAGAGGTTGGCATAACAATGATTCGAGTTCAAAAATCCACCAAATAGTTGTGTATATTTTTTCCAAATGCATGAATGGTTTGAAATAAAGGGGAACTTCATTTTTGATTTTATATATGACATTTGTGTTTTCCATTTTGGCATTTTCTAAAATAGACTTCCTTGTGATAAAATTCCATAAGAGCTCCTATTTTGTGATTTGTACCAATTCATAGAGACTAATATTATCCGGATCTTCTTCATATCCTCAACAATAGTATGCCCCCTTAATATATTATTCCATATGCTGAGGTTAATCATTCCATTTTGGGGAAAGATTATTATTATTATCATCTTTAGGATTCAATAGAACAATTATATTATTAGGAGTAGAGGTGGTAAGAGGTTATCTATTCCTTATATCATAATTGTTCATATTGAACTACTAAAAGGCTTATAGTTCATTAGAATTATCTGCTAGAATATTTTCATCTTCATTGTGGAAGGTAAATGTGTAAGTTTAAAAGACCATAACTATACTTGAGGGGCTAGATTCATGAGGGAGATCTAGGGGGTTCATCACTTAATCTTTTTTGACCATTTCTCTTTTGAAAAAATTCAAATGTTGCATAAAAATCCACACAATCTAGTTCCCCATGTTGTGATGTGTTATGAACTCTATACCAATTAGACAAAGTTGTCTCCATGATATTGAACTTCAGAAACTTAATGGACTACTATTTTTATAAATTATTGGTGGGTCTATTGAAAGACCTATTATACATTGGAAAACTAGAATTCTTATTATTCCTCTAATTAGTAGTATTGCCCGTCCTTCTTTGCATACTTAGGAAGTCATTACTCAATTTTTGGACCATTCTTTGTATATAATCCAATTAGTCTTTAGTGTAGTCTACACCCTAAGTGATTGTTCTATTGGAATGATATTTATGTGATTTTTTTAGTTCTACTGATCACCAATCATTTATGCCTAATTATTTAATAAACCATCATTCTAATTCATTATTCATTGTGTCATGGGAGGTAGAGTGTACAACTAATTTTGGTTGAATGTAGGGACATTATGATTATCATGTATAATTGGATTCAAATAAGGAAAACCATCATTGAACATTTGGCCCCCTAATGTCTATTGATTGAGATGAGGATTAAGTTACTTGTTAATGTTGATAACTTATTCATATGCTAGGTTTGAAGTATTGGTAGTGGTAGTTCTTCATAAAAATACTACTAATGGGATCCAAAGAGTTCTTATACATCTTGAGTGATAAAGATACTTATAGTTTATATGCACTATTAAACCAAGTGTACATCTTCTAAAATATTGCATTAAAGTCACTAATTGACTCATTAATATCCTTCTTCATGCTGGTGAAATAATGATACACAAAACTTGGATTAGTAACTTGCCCAAATTATGCAAGGAAAGTATTTTGGCATGAATTCCATGAGGTGATGGAATTTTCTTGAAATTTAAGATACCAATCATAAGAAGAATCCTATAGAGTGAATGGGAAAAGTCTACATACAACATCCTCATCTATGAGATTCATTAATCTTAGAGAAGACTTGAAATATTTAATATGCTCCTATGTCTACCTTCCACTTGATGGAAGAAATGTAGGAAAGTATTAATCTAAATTCCTTGGTAAATTATGTTGATCTCCAAGAATGGAAATAGCAGATATAACTAAGGTTGAGCCATAAGATGGCTAATAATATGGATGTTTCTCACTAGGTAAGGTGTCTTGGATTGGTGTATCTTAGAGATGGTTGGTATTGGTCTAGGCATCCTATGATTTGACCAAGGTGAAACTAAAAGTATGCCATATACCCTAGACCTTGTTACTCTTTCTAGGCATCTCTAGTGTAACTTTACATAGTTACTAACCTCTAATATTAAGAAAAACCAAAAGTGTGCCCTCTTTCTAGTGCTAGCTTTGCTTCCTTTAGATGTGTATTTTATACACACCACAAATTGAATAAGGTAGCCTCTAATGTTTTAGGATCTTTACGTAAACATGGTTTCACTCCAAGGCACAAGATGTAGGTATACAGGTAAACAAACAATTTATAGAATATGAGGTTGAAAATGGAGGTTGTTTAAATAGGTTCATGGATGGTTATGTGAAATTTAAAAGAAGTAAACACTAAGTGAGTTGGTTAGGTGGATAATAAGTCTAAGGTGGGTATATCTCAAAATAAAATCATAAAAGGATGGAGAGGTAAGGCAAAAAATAATGTCATGTGTTCTCAAATGGTCACTTCTAAGGTTGTTTCCTTAGTGGATGAATATCTCTAAAATAAATTTTTATCATTTGTAGCTGCTGCACACTCATAAAAAAACATAGTTAAGTTGCCTAGGGAAATTAGGTATAGGAAACTTAGTGGTATCAATAAAAGGTTTCCCTCTTTAGAGTATCTATTTCACACCCTTAACTAAGAGATTATAGCTTGGACTAGGAATGTATCTAGAGTAGCCACAACACACACATAGAAAACTATACCAGAGGGAGATACTCATACACACATTATAATATTAATTTAGTCTAAACTAATTACTTATAATCATTGAAATTTACTAATTTTCAATATATTTTGTACATATATGATTAATACACATCAATGATTAAAATAAAGATCATATATAGCTTTTGCACACTTCAAAGTTATTCAATTGACATAGACAAAGAAGCTAAACTCTTAACATAGAAAAGGGAAGAGAAAGAACTAACACAGTTGCATGATAATCAATGACTTGATTTATTCCTATATTAATAAAAAATAACCCCCATTTTAAATAGGGATTTAAATATATTTATAGACATGAGGAAGGGGTCATATCATCTAAATTTGTATTGTTTTCTTTTCCTCTTTAGTTATTTTTGAGACTAAGGTGTTAATAAATTTTATATATTACCTTACTTCCTAGGTCTAGATGACCACTAAATTTAATAAATTTACTAATTCCAAGGGTCATATCAAGTCCATATGGATAAAATCCCTACTTTGGGTATATAAAACGAAAAAAATCAACTTGATCTCATATTCTTTCATAGCTTTAAACAACTTGGTCACTAGAGTTATTTGAGGGGCCAATTGTGTCCTCAACAAGCCAATAATGTCTAGTATCTCATACATCCTTAAGGATTTATTTTAGACATCTTACTCAATATGAGAGGGAACATTAATGACCTTTTTATGTTCTTTTATGTTCTCAAATTATTTCTCTAGCTATTTCCTCACCTACAAAGTACCCTCATAGATTGCTAGCAAGGCTCTAGTATGGGTCTCCATATGGGAATTAAAGTCCTCAATGAAAGGGGTCTAACCTATTCTTCTATCTTATCTTTCTTATAAAATCAAGATTTACCCAATGTTTTCCTCTACCTTTATTTTCCTCTCCCTTTGCACATATCTAGTAGACTTATCAAATAATGAACTCACAATGGGCAGTTTAGTTATCTTCATGTTTGGACTCTTAAAAGTTGATGATCCTATTTCTTTGGCCTAGTCTATAATTATAAAATATGATGGGTCTACCAATTGTGCCTCTATATGGGTATCATTGAAAGGTTCAGTCTCAAGAGTTGAATTCGATATGGAAGGCCATATGATTTTTGACTAGTCTACATTCCCCAAATGTGGAATTGGGTGGACAATGTAGACAACATTCATCCTTAGAGATTTCTTTGTGGCTACTATTGTTATGTTTTGAATAAATATTTGGGAAGGCATGGATGAATTCAACTGATTATAAAATTTTAGAAATTAAGTGTTAGTTTGGGTGGTGGTAACAGTAATAGAGGTGGCAACCAAAGGAATGGTTGCAACAATGGATGTGGAAATAGATCCATATAGAGGTAATGACACATCTGGGAAAAAAGTGATAAATGACAATATGGTAACATAAGGGTGGTATAAAGGAGCATTAGGAAGCAATCCCTTACCTAATTGTTCACTCCTGAAGGGTGCCTTTCCTTTGAGTCCTTACAATCTTAAAACTTTGGATTGTTATAGTTTTTATTCATCTACTTCATCTATTGGCTCACCTTCAATTGAGGGTTGTGTCTATTCACTTAGTCCCTCTATAGACTACACTTGAGGCCTTACTACATTGTAATTCCTCTTGTATCCTATTGTTTCCTTCTTACTCAAAGGATTAGTTACATATTGGGTGGAAAGAGGGACTCTCACACTAGATGTTATGGTTTCAAAAGTTGCATCAATGGGTGTAAGGTCCTATGAGTCAGAGGAGTCTATATAAAGAGGCTCTTTTTCCTTCCCAATATAGTTCTCCTCTGCATGAACTATCTCTTCGTTATATTCCTTCTTTATTTTACTCAATTTAACTATGGGTACTTGAACATGAGTAGTTTCCTCTTCTATTTGTCTTGCAATAATTGAAGTTTCCCATTTACCCTACTCTTTTTGTACAACCATCATCAAGGTGGGTGGATTTTAGGAGTCTTGAATTTGATCATGTGGTTTTTGGAGAGGTCTATTATTACAAAATTCTAAATAGGCCCATCCTCTTTATGGTAGGATTATTTATTATGCTTAATCAAGTGTGATAGAAGGATTTACTTGAATTACCTTGAGCAGATGTTCATTTACTCTAGTTATTACATCCCTTTAAAAAGATATTGGAATCATCTTTTGCATTGAGAAATGAGAAATCATGGTTATAAGGACCATGCTTATATTGAATGCCTAGATTATGAACACATTGTTTAAATCTACCATGGGGGTCCCAATCTCTATCGGGTAAGGTATCCAAGGTATAGACATTCTTATCATTAACAACTTCCTCAAAATTCCTACAGAAGGTGTAACACATCTTACCAATCATGAGATGAGAGATATGAAATGTGTTCTTATTACTTATAGTTAAATATTCATTGATCCCCTTCCATAATTTATAAGCAATTTATTACTCAACCATCTCATTAGGGACATATTCTGGGAGGCATAGAGGATCAACCTTATGCCCAATGACCATTATCAGGATCTAATATATATATATATAACTAGTAGTCACCCATAGACATGAGTGAATTAGAAATGGTTTTAGATATTCTAGGCATGGGATCCTCATGAATTTCTCTCCAAATGTAGGGATACAAGTCTTCATTAATCCTCAATATATTTCTTGTATATGCATAAATATGAATAAATTAATACACATCGTAAATCCTATTTTTGATATAATTGGGATTTGTGTCCTAGAAAGACCCATTATGTAAATAGATGATACCCATGACAACATCAATAAGGTAATAAATCATGTAAAAATTCTCCCCTTGGGGCCTCTTGTTTTTGTGTAGTATTAGTTCATACAAAAGGGCACTAATAATCTCTCTTAATGCAAAGGTTCATTTTGAGGTGATCAATAGGTTGAGAAATGGTGCCCATTCCAAGAGAAGTAAATGAATGCTTGAGTGACCATATAATAAAATCAATAGTTCCATACCAATGTGAATTCCTATATAAAATTTGGTGATGGGCACAAGATTCTTGTCCTTGAGTGAAAAGGTTTCTCTAGGGAGAAGTCATTTGCTCATGATCTTATCTATACTATTAATTTTCCTCCAAAGGGATACACTATGTCAATAAATTGTGGCATCCAATATTGGAAAGAATAAATAAATTTTAAATGCTTCCCCTTATAAGTAGGTGATGATGGTGTTGTGATTGATGTAGTGGAGGAAACTGTTATCAATAAACCTTACCTCAAAGAATAAGTCACATAAAAAGTCACTATATGACATGCCCTCAAGTTTAATCATGGAATAGTGAAGTGCTTGGTGCTTTAATATAAGTAGGTCAACTACTATCTATCATTATTCTAGAGAGATGTATTCCTCATGTAAGTGAATGGGTCAATGCTTTCTACATCCTCCCATAGAGATGAGTAGTTAACACAGGTGTTGACTAAATTTGATATTTCATCAAATTTGAGTCAACCACTACATTTTTAAATTTTTTAGAAGTTTCCACATGTCCTATAGGGGTCTCATATTGGTTTAAATGCTTTAATTATCCTTCCTCTAATCCTTGTTGAAGCCCACCCTCCTTGTACTAGCCAAGTCAACCAAATTCAACCTTGGTAAAACTTGTTAAGAGGCTTATTTTATTTTTAAAATGTCTTAAGGTGTTCTATGATATGTTTTAATAGGTTCACAAGTCATTAATTTACATTTCATTGTCTCATATGCAAAAACTAGCCTTTTGGTCATATTTTTAGCATAATAAATGACTTATAGGGACTTTCAAGGAGGAAAATTTGTCACCAAGAGATATTTCAATGTGGAAGAGGTCAATAATAATCATAAATCAGTCTAAGAGGTAGTTATATCCAGATAGGGGTAGTTTTTCCTTATTTTTAGGCCCTTTTGGGAACTTGTACGGATTTATTGAGTTCACCATCAACTAAAAACATGGGTAAGATGTATCTTAATCTTCCTAAACTCCTTACCACACATGTTTTTCAAGGAATATGTCAAAATTTCCATTTTTTTCTTATTTTCCTTCCCTTTTGTCTTTTCAAGCCAAGGAGGGTCAATTTCAAACACTTGGTGTGGGTCGTACAGCTGGATTTGGGAGGAATAATTTTGGGGAAAGAAAGGGATATGAGTGTACTTAAAATTAATAACAATAAGTTTCATTTTGGTGGCTCTCATTTATGAAAAATCATTTAGACCTTAAGGAATTATTAATGAAATCTCATACAAGAGGGGTCACTATTTGCACTTGTTTTAGATTTCTTTGCTTTGGTTTGATAGTGTTGATAGTTTCATGTGTTTATGAAGTATTATCCATTGGTTTTCCATTTTTCTCTTTATTTTGGAATTTTAAGTAATTCAAAAAGCCTCTTCATAGGCTTATTTTGGTCTAATTCCATCCTCTCTACTTTGTGTAGACATCTAATTCCTAACACCATTTGTGTTGAAATTGTCAATCTTACTCAAATTGCACTTAAATGCAGATTTTAGGTAAAAATCCTTAAAATAAGATAAATGGCTCAAAATTGTCATTTAAAAGTGAAAATTTAGGTCAAAGTATCTCTAAATAGGGCAATGCATTTTATGGGCTAGCTAACTTTGATTAGATCATTTTGAGTCAAAATGACAATTTTGCCATTTAGTGCTTTGGATCACTCTTTTCTTATAATTCATTGGTAAACATCATATACCTTTGTTATTTGGTGTTAGGCACATCTTAAATGGGAATAAGATTCCAATGTATCTAACGTCACCTTCTAATTCTTCTTGAGTCAAATTACAACTCAGTAATATGAGTTTTTGACCATTTTGATTAATTAAGGACCAATTTTTAAATAATTGCAAAAATGTTGATTAACCTTGTTTAAGGCTATTTAATCCAAATAAGGATCTTAAGTGGATTCTCCATGAGAGTTTTTGAATATTTCTTTTTGAAAATTGATTCCTATTAATTGCATCATCAAGTGACATCATTTCTTAGGGAGACATCCCTAGGCCATAAATATCACAAATATCAAGATTATTGGTCACCCATGCCTATTTAATGCCTCCCATGTCTCTTCAATTCCCCTTCTTCCAAGGTCATTATGAATATAATTATGTATTTAATTCTAAATATTAGGATTATCCATGGTCACACATCTCAATCTTGAGATGGATGATCCTAGTTGATCCTGACCAATCTAAAAAATCTATAAATAGATAGGCCATGAACATCATTTCTAAGCTATTTTGGTGTAAGGTTAAAATGCTCAAATATCTTCAAGGCTTAAATATTACAAAGTTATAATGCTAAATTGTTTCTACAAGGCTTTACATTTGATCATATATTTTGTTTGAAAGTTTCATTGACAGGCTAGTTTAGTGATTTGAAATCAAGAGCCTAGGTTTTATGGAGTGTTCTTGAAGCATTAGAGGAGCTTACCACCATTATTGGAAAAGACAAGGATGCTTGATCAAGGGACAACATGTTTTTAAGCCACATGGTTATGGTGAATCTAGTTTTGAAGGTAATATGGTATTTCTTTCTTTTATTTGTTTCTTGTTATCCTTTTTAATTCCCATAGGAATAGATAGTCTTGGTTGGTTATTTATTTATGCATGTTTCATTATTTATGGACTAGTGGTCTTGATAGAGGCTAAAGTGCCAACTTTGAGACTTTGAGTTATAAGGTAAACCCATTTAAGGCCTTAAAACCTATTTACATAATGAAAAACCTTGTATGAAGAAATAGATTAATATAATAAGGGGTGGAAATAGGTTTGAAACAATAAATCCAAGTTGGTCCTTTTTTCCTTGAAATAACAAAATAAAGGACCTACTAGTTTTGTGAGTAATGTATACCATAGCCTCAAGGTCCCTTTGATAATCCTAATGGTTTGGCCTTGTATCATTTATCATGGAGAATAATTATGCCAAGTTTAAGAGGAATTTGATAAGTTGAGGGGGATCATTTGAAGTCACTAAGTTTCCAATAAATGCACTAATCTCATTTAGTGATATCTACAGTAATTTAAACCAAAGGACCATTATCAACCAATGATTCAATTCCAAACCATGTTTTATGTTTGGGTAGTCTTAATGGTGAATAATGAACATTTGAAACCTCAAATTAAATTCCAAGGAGATAATGTTCCTAAACTTAGTTTATTATCAAGCTGTTTGACCATATTATTTGTTCAACTAGACACTTATAGCCAGGCAGGTTAGACAGTGAGTTTTTTTGTCATATTTGTTTTTTAGAGTGGAATTTATCCATTTATAGGTGATTAAAAACATGGTTAGGTGTTAGGTTGTTGTAAAAATGTAATAAATATCTCTTAACATCATCACCAAGGTCCATTTGAAGCCATGAACACTTACAATAGGGTATTGAGAGCAAAATGTGTCAGTCAATATGTGAGAGACTAATATGATCATGTATGGTGTGATTGAAGAGATCATAGACTAATTTATGAAGGAAAATAATGTTTTTTTACTACAATAGGTTTCACATAAATCTCTTAACACCTTTAAAAAACTAATTAGGACCAAAACCACCTACAGGGATATCTCCTCCCATAGTCACAATCAAGAAGCTCCAAATGAACTTTTCAACCAAGGTTGTAAAGTTAGACCATGCCATAAAATTAGACTATATTATTGAAATTAAAGCAACCTTATAGGCTCAAGATATAATCTGTTGAGACAATTGATGTCTTAATACCTCCCCAAGCTCTTCCTCTACCAGTATAAAGGAATGAAATGTGTACCTATAGTTGAGAGTAGGTAGTGACCTAAAAGGATGTGTCTAAGAATAATAATAGTTCTTTGGTGATTTTTATGTTTCAAATAAAGTTTTAATAGTATTAATTAACCATAAAAAACCTTATAGTATTTTATTAAGGCCATATGTTTCTCCATCCTTCTTAGTTGCACATCTATAGTCCTATGTGTGACCATGCTAGATAGAGACCTAAAACAACTTGATGCAAGGTGGAATTTTGAATATTTAAAGGAATAAATGTTACTTAGTATGAAATAAATTAAGATAAATTTATACTCAATGATCCTTATACACCCTAAATAGTTTCTAGGTAAACTAAGCAACCTATAGTAGGGTTCACAAAATCAAGTCCCAGTCCATGATAAATAGAGGCAGTTTTGGAGGAGGTGTATTGGCATGGTTAGTTGAAATTAGAAAAAAGTATAAAACTTCAAGGTTTATTTTTATACCTTATAAATTTTCTACTCAATGAGGACAATCAAATAGGAGGGTCTCAGTCAAGGGTAAAATAGGGTACAGTCATAGCATGAGGCCAATCTAACAAAGAATGAGGTATGTGAATGTTATAGTAAGAATCACAATGGAAATTTTTTGAAATGGGTTTAAAAAATTAACAAAAGTACCTCCTGTACCTCATCCAAGGAGGCAAATCAAAATGGACTCCCTTCTCAAAGCATTCAGAGTCTATGTATGGGGACCTTACACACGTCCTACCTTAAGAAATTTAATCTTAATTTTTGAGGTCTTTGGAGGGACAAATGGATGAATTAAGTGTTAAAATTTGGTGTAGATCATATTTATACATATATGAGCCTCTCCAATAGTTATTTTTTTAGGAAAATATGGGAAGTACCCCTATTTTTTCTTAGATAGGGGGCACTCCTATCATGCTTGAAAATGATAGTGTTGAGGAATGAGGTATGTAAGATGAAATAGGACTTAAGATGATCTATTCGGAAGATGTATGGAGTTGAAACACATATAAAACAACACTAATAACCCTTTTATAGGTTTGGATACTAAATAGGGTTCCCTATGAAACTAGACCTATAGGCAAGCTTAGTTAGGCATGGTCAAGCTTAACTCCAAATAAAGGGTCTTTTATATTTTCAGCTCTTAGAAAGAATTATAGTGACTTATATCATCTTCATAAGGGTAAAAATTATGTTTTTAAGCTATCACATGGTTCTAGAGAGTCACCAACAAGTGCAAAACATGAAAGTTTTAGGCAAAGCCATTAGTCATGGTAAAAATTAAGGCCAAACAAAGAGCCATTATCACTTTTAGCATTACAGGAGAACTATAACAATTTTTAGAGTGGTTATGAGATATATTTGGAGGTTTTTGATCTTTTGGTTTTTAGACAAGTTCCTAAAAAATCCATTTCTTGACTTGAGTACACTAAGACCTCACAGAATATGCAAAAAGGACATGAATGAAAAATTTCAAATGCTTGGAACTTTCACCAGCCTCTAAATGGTGGCTTAATCTACTCAATTAATTTAGTGAGAGTCCTAAATAATCCTTTAGTGGCATTGAGAGAAATTTATAATGTTCCATGGCTATGAAAAAATGTTAAGATTCCTAATCACTCCAAAACCCTTACAAACCCTCCTAAGGATCCAATTGGGAAAATAAGAAATTGAAGAATCAAAATGAAATATAAATTCCAAGAAACCACTTATAATATTTATATTACTCTCCAAGGACTTGATTCATGCTAATTTGTTGTACTACACATGTATAGATGATACATAACAGGGATATTTTTGAAACTTTTATGTGTTTTTTAGGATTGGGAGGGTTTCAAAAGACCAAATCACTTTTGGGAGAAATTTTATGACTTATTATAAATAATCATATCCATTTTTTGAGTTATCTTATCTCTTAATTATATTTTCCATCTCCTTCATTTTAGCCAATCTAATGGGCAAATAGTGATCACTTAGTGAAAGAGAGTGAAACTCTATTTAGAAATCCTTTTAAGCCCTATTTGATGAAATTGATGCTATGGACACCTTTTAAACATGTCATTCCTATTTGTGAATGAATAATATTGCTGAATTGTGAAGGTTTTAGGTGCCAAGTGTGATAGGTGCATGTAGAGGAGCCATTTTGAGACTATCATGGGTGATTGTACATGGACAAAAGACTAGAAATGATGGAGAGATAATATCATTAATGTGAGGGATTTTTTGTAACACCTCCTACTTATATTAATCATCATATCTAATCATATGTATTGATAAGGTAGTTTTCTAAGGCAAATCATGAGGGATACTTTTCTATGTAAGGAAAGGAGTTTTTAGTCCACTTTACAAGGCTTGGATGATTGGAGATGACACTTGTATCTCATTAAATTGCATGGATCACCCCATCTCTCTCTTAAATTAACAATTAACTAATCATTTTATCTATACAAGTGTTTAAATACTCTTGAGCTTCCCTTTCTCTCTCTCTTCTCAGATTTTCTATAAATTTTGGCCTTTTTGGCATTGTATGGTATCTCTCTACCTTGGTATGGTGAATCCATAAAAATTTTTTTCCTTGAGCTAATAAAGATATTTTTTTTACCTCATTAAATATTTCAATAGGTGTACAAAATGGTTGTTGGTCTTGTGCAAGTGTAGCTTGGTTTACCTTCACATGTTACTCTTCCTAGTACCTTTTGTTTTGAAATTTATCTTTTATAGGTCAGCAAGAATTATTTAATGGAACTATAGGTGTAATGAGTATCCTATATAATAGTGTTTATTATAATTCCTATTGTCTATTTCCTCTTAGCCTAATCTATCTCCAAAACCTCATGTTGAAACATTGATGTGAGAGAGAAGGTTGTCATTGGATGAAGTGTATATGCATACTTATTCTTGGTTCTAAGTGAATGTCAAAGGGTGTGAGTAGAGCATATGTTTGGTGTATCACCTCCCATTTAGTATATTTTCTTTTATATTTTATTATCCCTTTTCACCCCCCCTCCCAAGTGTTAGTAGCAGCATTGAGTTATAATGATGTATCAAGGGGAACTAGCCCCTCATCTAGAGATCCACCTTAATTTGGGGACACCCAAATCCTTGAGGTGGTTATATTGTGCCACTTGAATGAGGAGATAATTTTCATTTACTCATTGGGTACAAGTTTAAATGATAATAGTAGGTACCATTGAATACATAAGCTTTAAAAATTGTATCCATATACTTTATTGAATATTTGATAGAAAATATGGATGGTTTTTGGGCTCCCCTATATACTCTAGATGAATATACCATTATTATTTATTATTTATGACATAATTCAATCTCATTTTAAGGGTGTTTTGGTGTTTTCCTATGAGAATTATAGCTTGTTCAAATGTAACTAGGGCTTGAATTCTCAAAGGGAAATATTAACTTAATTTTTTTTAAAATTAATAGATGTAAGTTTGGTTATCATATTAATGTTTTATCCTTTTATCATTTAATTTTAGTTAATTCACCATTACTCACCAACATCACCAAGGTTATCATGTTAATTTAATTCAAACTTGACCACCTTGGCCTAGTGGACATGCCATGTAGGATGCTTACTCATTCAAAGGGGTGACATGGTGTTGATTCATTTTGATACCTGTCAATGTGTGGTTTAGTTGGGCATAGATGCTTGTGTTTGGGACAAATCATTTTATTTTGTGAGATAATATTTCTAAATGAAATACTCTAAAGACTAAAATATTTTTTACGGAGATTCATGAAACTATTCTCGAAAGCTAAAATGCCAAACACTTTTTTCAAAGACTAAATTATTATTCAGGAAGACTTATTAGAAAAATTTGTCAAAGATGAAATTTTTAAACAAAATTTACCAATAAAAAACTAGGTGAATAAAAATTGGTCAAAGAGAAAGTTTACAAAGACTAAAATCCTAATTAAAAGTTTCCAAAAATGAATTTTTTGAATTAAAGGATCCAAAGAATAATTTTATAAAAAGAAAGTACCCAAATAAAAAATCATAAAGAAAATATTCTGGCTAAAATTATCGAAGCCCAAAATGTTGAAGACTAAAATTCTCTTAATGTCAAATAAGTGAATTTGATTAATGATAAATCCCTATCATACATAGTAAGCTTCCAAAAAATTTCATTAATAGATTAGTCTCAATAAGTCATTCTAATGAAAATAGGTTCCAAGAGGAAAATAGATACAATAAAGGTGATTCAATGCCAAAAACCCCACAAATTTCCATAGATAATGCAATGAAAAATACTTATAAAAATAAAGGGGTCCCCACTTGTCCATCAATAATGTAAGGTAGGTCATCTTGAATACAACAAAGTTTAATTATGGCCTTCTTTTAACCCACTTGCATAGTTTTCACCATTGGAAAGTCTCAACCCGTCCTTGAAGGTTAGATAAGCTCATGGTATAACCTAAATCCCAATGTTTTCTATGCTCTTGATGAACACTATAGTTATAATCTCCCCATCAACATTAGTGGATAATGCAATATTGGTTCCCCTAGTGTTGGAACTACTCTAATGGTTCTTATGAGTACTAGTGACTCTATGTTAGTTGCACCTATCACATCATCAATCATGGAAATATTTAGATGATTCTCATAGGCTCCAACTCGTATAGCTTCATTTGTAGTAACACTAACATAATTAGATCCAAATAAGAGGCCTACTAAAATATAAATGTTGACTACACCTAAGACACATGTGTAACATTTATCTAAATTTACATCTCTATATTAGGCACTTATAGATCACATCATACTCTCAAATAATTGGATTTAACTATCTAATATAATATTTCATGATAAACACATAGGTCTTGGGGTTAAGTAGTCCCAGATCTTCATGACCCTAGATAAATTAAGGTCTCACATGTTCCCTTGGGCATCAAATTTGATACATCTTCCATTCAATCACATGTTTCCTCCTCCATCCTTCAATCCATTTATCCATCCACCTTCATCCCTACCTCCTCCATCCAGGCCTCTACCCTCTAATTCTATTTCCACCATCCCTGCCACCTAATATTATACTAATTTGAATAACATCATTATGTAAGAATGGATGAGTCCCATTAAAATTTCAAGTGCAAAAAATTTAAAAAATGGCCTATTATGGGAACCCATATATCTAGTTGTGGTTTGAAAAGGACTTGGTCTGGATGAAAAGTGTGATGACATGGACCCATATCTAGTTGTGGTTTGAAAAGGACTTGGTCTGGATGGAAAGTGTGATGACATGGACCCTTACACAAGATGCATATCCTATTGTCTTGAGAATAGAGCATGACCTTTTATCCCTCATGAATAAAAGGACCACCACTAGGGAAGAAAATATTTTAGAGGATCCATCCTCCATTATAAAATCCATCAATTAACTCAAAAAAAAACTAATGGATGACCTTAAATACTAATTAAGGACTTTGGAGTCTTACATGAGAAGCACATTCCCAATTGGGTACGTTAACGAGGTTGAATAAGCTATAGTAAAAAAAAATATATCCCTTGACAAGGTGAGTAAATCTCTTTTAAATATAAATGTGCTTTTCTAAAGATAACAATAATATTTGGATATGATCATTAGAGTGGATAACAAGTGCAATAATATGGTCATGGTTATAAACAAATGGATGTTTTTAGAGCTCATACTCATGCCTCTCATTGATTTTAATTTGTATCAGACATTTGTTGGGATTGTAAGAACTTCACATAAATATGTGATTAGGGACATATAATCTACCATATATCCCTTGGAGAAGATTAGGGACCATATCCTTAAATAATTAAAATAGGTTAGTATCATAGTCATTTTATACCTAGATGCCACCTTGCTTAGCCTTGATAAATTTGGGGTCCACCATGGCCACTTCAAGGTAGTAATGAATAAAAAGGTAGAAAATATAACAAGGATATCGACATATATATGTTAGATCTTGCCACATAGTCGACCACAATCATTAGCCACACTAATGAGGTGAAATTATCATTATAATCCCCTTTCAAATTTTATTATAGGTTATTAACTTAGGTAGATGTGCTCTACTGAGAACCACCTGTCAACTTATTAAATATTGATCAAAATAGTAACTTCATGGCACAAGTGTTGGCATATCATCAAGACACTGTAAAACCTTTTTGATGTGGTCTCCCATCAAGATTAAGATGAAAATCCTCTTGTGGTCTCAACCAAGGTGTGATGTCAATACTCCAAGTCTTATTTCTCTCTTCTTTGAATTTTTTGGGAACATCATGGGAATGATTGGTTTTGTAACTATTTTGGGCCATGATGTCTTAGAGTGATATCTCAAGTTATTTGGATTTATACCCCATCTCATTTCTTATATGTTTATTGTAAATATATCTATAAATGTGAAATTTTTTTTGAGCAGAATACACATTGAATAATATGGGCTCTGTTTATTTAATTGTGTTGTCTTTTATTTAATGTTTTTCAATCTTCTATAGTAAATTAGTTGTAAAAAATTTAAATATCTAATATGTGTTTTATAAATGTGTATGTGTAATTAAAATTTCTTTTTTACTATTATAACTAGATTATAGAGCTCTTTCATTTGCTTCAAATCAATATAGGTGTATGTGTGATTAACAACAGTTCTATGTGTGCTCATTTGTATAAAGGATTATAGGATTAGTACATACTTTCTCTCCTTAGATTCACTTTCTTATGTCACCAAATTTAGATCATATGTGAAACTTAGCATGTAGATATATAACTATATTTGGATGTATGTGGATTAAAAAAATTATTTTCTTCTTACTTTGCCTAAGAAATTTCCTTTTATGCCTTACTCTACATCTAGTTTGATGTTTATTTTTTTAATCAATAATTATTCCCTTCTATTTATAAACTATGGAGTGAAGTGGCTCAAGAGGTAAGCCCTTTAAACTGGATTAACTAGTGTGAATAAGTTTTGTGTTAATGTGAAACATGAATTAAATCTCATGTGGTAGCATTACATCTCTTGGATATATATTTCAATTATCCTATTTCATGGATCCAATCACCTATAACTCATTTCTTGTATTATTTAATAAGTAATTTTGAAATGAGAGGATTAAAGTCCCCTAATCATCTCCCAATCTCAATCAGTACATCTATCCTAATAAGTGTATTTGGGAGAAATAATTCTTGAACTAAATAATACATGTCACTAGAAAGAGGGAACATAAAACCCATTTGATGGAAATCCCCCAAAATATTAGTTTATAGAAAATTAATCTAGATCTCCATATGTGGATTACTGATATACATCTAGTTATATCTAGTTATTAATCTCATCCTTCTTATTCCATAAAAGGACTAGGTTTGGCATAGGGATGCTAAGACCCATAGTTGACCCATCTAGTTCATCCACCTAGACCACCCAAAATAGGCCCATCCATATAACTTGAACCATGACATGGTTAGTCATGTATGTTATTAAATTCTTAAATCCATTCATGATTTACTATGAAGCAAAGAGATGTACCTCCTCTAATTCACACTTGATGAAGGATGAATTTATGAGGAACATGTCACATCATATAATAAAACCTTTATATTATTTAATTTTGAACACAAATATGTAATTATTAGGATATTTCATTTTGATTTGATGGACATTACTTATGATTAGTTTTTAAACCTACTCAAATATTACATCAACAAATGAGAATAATTTAGCAACACCTTCCTAAATTAGCTTGGGTTGGTCATTGACCTCAATGTCCTATACTAGTAATTTGCTAGCATCAACAAAGAATCTAATGATACCATTAGGACATTCAATTCTATATTCCAGAAGATATATAATAGGGTAACTACATTATACATGGGTGATTCCCAACTATCTCAATAATTTATAAGAATTACCTTCACCCCTGGACTAAAATGTTCTTGTGTATATATCCCCTCATCATGGATCTACAATTATAATATGTAAAGGCCATAAAAGTAGATAGACATTTAAACCTTGAAATCTAAATAGTTTTGTCAAATCCTAAATATGTTTCCAAATATGCCTACTTTGAACCTTATTTTTATTACTAATCAAAATGTTTAAATGCCACAACTTGTGCCTATGACAAACCAACTTCCATTAATATATGATACACTTAATCAGACCTTGGACATCCTTCATCTATTAAATAATGAAATAACACTTTAATATCATAGCCAAATAATGATACTTTCCATGAACAATGTCTAAAGCATACCCAAATAATCAACCTAAAATGAGTTGGATGCCATATAATGTATATTAAAGAAGCTTAGTAATGATTTCTTGGACCTCTAGAGGTAGGTTAACAATAATGGTGGGGATATTACAATGGGAATTTCACCTATCAAAGGTGTGACTACCACTATAATTATTCTAATTACCAATAATATCCCTCACCCAAAAAGATTTCATATATTAAAATATATGAGTTAGGATTACTAAATAGGTTCCATGTGCATAAAACAACCCAATGTGGGGATTTGGCTCATTCAACATCTTACAAAGAGAAATGGAAGAGTATGAGGTGGTCCCAAACCACCCCAATACCACCAATCAGATTGATGCTCCTATATTTTTAACATCATTGAGTAATTCTCTATTATTATGTAGCTTAGAGTTCCCTAAAAAATAGGATAATGAACCATAAGAGGCCACCAATGAGGTACGTGTTTTCCAATACCATAGAAATAACTATGCCCTTAAGAGTTAGACATAATAGCAATGACCTACTTCTTCCACTATAAATAATAACGGTGCCACCCTTCCTAATAATATACAAATAAATGATCATCCATCTCAAAAAATCAATAACCTCAAACCTACCAAAGAGTTTCATACATGAAGAAGATTAAGGAAAACGTCACATTGCATGAGCTTGTTTGAATAACTGAGAAAATAGACCTCCTAATGAAGTCCCTAATATAAAATCTAGATCAGCCCAAACCTAATAATACACACACCAATGTGATCATACATAAGAATAAGATATAGGTTCCTCCTTTCCTCCTCAACGTCACATTATATGGGAGGAACTTTTATAACTATCTAGTCAACTCAGGAACCTAGATAAATGTCTTGTCCACTATAATTTATCAAACATTAAGTTTAACACCTATAAAATAATATAATATAGTATTTCAAATTGACAATTTTAAGGTCAGGGATGTAGGTGAGCTCCTAAATTTTCACATGCAACTAGAATGTGAACCTCGATTCTAGTAGTTTATATACAATCAAATTATGATATCTTATTAAATTATGGGATTCCTTTTAGTATAGATTGGTTAAAACACCTAAATTGGTATATGGATACAAATTTCTCCAATATGTGTCTACTTTTGAGAGGTGTAGCCACTAAAATATTTGTTGATAGAGTTTTATGACCAACACATCTATTTTTAGAGAATAAAAGGGGACCTCTCTATTATAAAAAAATGAAAAAAATTATTCCCTAAACTAAGTAATTTTTATCACTACTCATATGTAAATTCCAATGTCTACTCAATCCTAATAAATAAAGTATTCTATATGATCACCATCATTTTTACGTTTAATTTGATAACCTCATATAACTCTATGTGTGTGAGCAATAGTTATCTTATTGTGAATTTAAATGGTTTTACTTAATTATTTTTGGGGAGCTAATTATTTTTCTATAATAAATTTCCTTATGTAGGATTTTCATAGTGTCAATATTTGATCCATAATTTATTCCAAGTTGGTGTTCTCCTAGAAGCCTTTCAGATGATAGGTAAGCATCTCTTTGCTTATGAGGAATTTTTATGACTTATCACTTTCTCTCTATTTTACAAGTCCCATAACATCAAACTTGTCAGATACAAAAATCTTGAGATGATTTCGAAATGCCACATGTTTTTTTCCATTATCATGGTGTTAGAGCTATAAAATCATAGGAGCCTAAGATAATGAATAGATTCCACATGTTTTCTACCAATATTACAATATCATAGATGTTAGAGCTTAGGATCCCAAGCCAATTAGGAGATGCCATGTGTTTCCTACTAGCCCCATAATTTTAAATTTCTCATAGCCTAGGGGATTAAGATAATGAAGAGACATCAAATGTTTCCTACTAGTACCATGGGATTAGAGCTATTATATTCCATAATCCTAAGCCAATAAATATATGCCATGTGTTTCTTACCAGTCTCATAGTGTCTGATCTTCAGAACATGGGAGGAGGCCCTATCAAGTAGAAAAGAGCCATGTGTAATTCCATACACTCAAGTTATATAAGGTCATATAATGATTCAATAAAGTCAAAATAGAGTATGGATTAGGCTTCTTGTTTCATTTATAAAATATCACATGTACATAGTACATATAGGCTACCAACTCAATAACACAAATCTATCGAGACTCAGGGCTCCCCATTGTGCCTAGTTGGAATAATACTCATTGATGCATGGACATCCCCAAAATTATTCATAATTTTATGAGGGATAAATTGGGATGTAATCCCAATAGTATTTTCATTTATTAACTCATCCAAGAGAATATCACATTATGACATCTCAAGGAGTCCCATCATCATTGATAAAATCTAAATAGTGGTTATTTTATAAAATTAATATTAATGCTAAATTAAGAAATTATTGACTTGGAATTGTGACAATAACTAGGAACTTAATGCACATGACATGAGCCCACCAAATCCATAAATGTGGAACATACCTCAGAGATCCATAAGGCTCTATCAATCTATATTTATCATTATTTGTTGTCTACACACTCAAATCATTCCAATCCCTTTACATCAAATTACCTCTCAATGTCATGAGAATTTTGTGTACTAAATAGTCATGTGCATCAAACTCACAAAATATAACAATTGTCACCTCATCCTCGAATCCCAAACTATAACTAGAGTTTTGAGACAATACTTTCCTAGAAAGCTAACACTCAATTAAATAACTATAATGAGATGTTTAAAACCATTAAGGATATTCATAGGTCAAGCATAGATGACAAATTAAAGGATGATGATATAAAATACATATATGAACTCATCACTATCATATTGTTAATACTACACACAACTAAGACTAAACCTACTGATTTCCCTTGTGCATACCTATTTAGAAACATCTTAATCTCTTCCTGATGTAATCAAGATATCATGAGGTTATTAAACATTGTGATAAAAATAATGTACATCTTTGGGGATACATTTAAGTAATATTATAACCTCCCAGAGTACACCATGACCTATAATAAGTATTTCATGGATGCTTAGACAAATACCTACAATAGATATGATGTTCTCAAGGATTGGAATGAAAATCAAAACCATTGGGCCAATAAAGAGGATCCTGGTTCATACATAATCACAACTTTCAAGGAAGGTGTGTATATAGGTATGATTTTTATAAACCACTTTTATTGGGTAAGATATATAGTACATTTCAACACATTTTGGGTTTTACTTCTTAGTATCATCATGAAAGGAGATTAGGTCATGTATTTGGGGAGCCTCGTCACATTCAACCTAACCAAACATGTGAATGGGGTTTTTACAAGCATAAAATTATAAAATATATCATATGTAGTAGATGTAATTTATGCCATCTTATACTTATAGTGCTCAATGTTTCTTTAATGGGTGTTAATGGGTTCTATGGCGTGCATAGTTTTTTAAAATCTCTACATCCACCATTTTTAGAACCACATCTAGGACATTTTGAGTATTTTTTCTAATCATGTATCATGTGATCAATAAGAGGACCATGTTGAGGATCGCATATGAGATATGGAATTCACTACAAAACACTAATGTCTATTAGTAATATAGGGATACTACCTTAAACATATTGGAGGGAATTCAATGTTTCTTCTCTTTTTATCATACATGGTCCTAAATTACCTCACAGAGTGGGAGATCATCTATGAGCTTATCTATGGTGTACTTTGACACTGAATTAGATTGTGCTTTATTATTTTTTGGAATCTAGTGTTTAGATTCTAAATAATAATGTTTTGGAATAATAAGAAAAATCTAGTTTAATGGGGAAAAATATATTTTTTAAATAGGTAATTTTGCAAAAGGAATAATAATAAAATTATCTTAAATTGGGATGAAATTAATAATTCTAGATTTGGTAATTGAAAAGTAGAACTAGGATACTATCAAGAATATGAACCTAGCTTTCACTTTTTAATTAGATAAGAGTGTTGGAATAAGACACCTTGGTGTCTAGTGGTATAGTCCCTCCTCAGTACTATTGTCCTCAAGATCTAATATTTTTGGGTTTTGTTCATCAGATCAATGTGAGCTTGTATACCAAATTTTAGGGTCTTAAAGTTAATATAACTTTCTATAGGTTCATTTTAATCTTCAATACCTATATCCATCTACACACATGTAAACAATCAATAAATCAAAAGTAAAAGGGGGAAAACTAGGCTATGGGAAGAATGATCATACAATCTAAACCATTGATATCTTAATCATTGCCTACATTACCCTTAAACTAGGATCTCAAATCAAATGTAGTTCTCCTTTAGGGAATGTCTGTAATCAACATGCATGATAGATGTAAGAATGACTTTCTCATAGGCCCTTCTTTGATCAAGCATGCAAGTCTATTTGTGATAAATAGAAGTTGAGATATACTATTGACTAATTTTTATTATGTCTAATGTGCCAATGTAGTAATTGCTATATAAAATGCCTTGTGTAGTCCTTTATATAGGAGAATAATTATATTGAATTTGGGATCTTTATTTACATTTGGTTGACATTATAAAATTTAAGAATGAAGAAAATAAAAGGGGTAAGATCCATCCAATGGAATAAACTAATAATTTAGGCTCAAATTAGATTTGGATAGGAGTACTAGAAACTAGACAACCTAGGTTTCAACACTATAGTCCAATCCCAACACTCCTATCCTTAAGGTTAGGGATTGTGGGGATGGAATAAAAATGGGAAACCTAACCTGTTTGAGGTGGAATAACCATTTAAAAGGCTCACGGTGACTAGGAATGGGTAAAAAGTTGACTCAATATTAGAACCAAACCCAAATGGATAAAATAAAAAACATGGCTAAATGTGAATAAAGTTCATATTCTTCAATTAGAGTCTCTTATGAAAGGACTATAAAAATACATAATATTTGTGGTTGTTTGACCAATTTAGGGTGTATACATTTACCCACATTTTAATCTAGTGCTATAATGAAATGAAGTAATAGAGTAAAAAGAAGAAAGAAGACGTGTACCTAAACTTACATATGTGGAGATAAGTATGCTGAAAAAGGGTCCAACTTCCTAGCTAGGGAAGTGGATAGAGAATGGAATAGTGTCTGGAGAAAGAAGGAATCCCTAAAATAAATACCCCCGGTACTAAATCTAAATAATACCTAGAGAAAGAAGGAATCCCTAAAATGGATGCCCCTATATTGAATCTGAATTAAAAATGAGAAATGCTCAGAGGCTTAAAACCAATGTCTAACCTTTATCCCATAGAAACTCATTTAATTTGGAATGTGTTTATAGAATATGTATTATATGAAGAGAAAGATATATCATGACCCCACTCTAAATAACATGAACTATAAATGAGAAGTTCTTAGAGGTCCAAAACCAATGTCTGTCCTCTATCTCACAAAAACTCTTGGGTCTGAGTAATGCTATGGACCAACCACTATAGATGATTATACAGTCTAACTTGGTGACAACCTGGGTATGCCTCAATGTAATCTAAAAACTTTGGTAAATGTGTAAGAATAAAATGGCATGTCTTACCATTCTAATCTATATAATCATGGATGATGAAGAACATGAACATCTATGTCATGCCCCCAAATTTGGTATATAAGTGATGTATCTATATATTCTAGTAATCTATATAACCACATGTGAAATGAGCTATCATGTCATGTCCCATGTGAAAAAATTGAATATCAAAAAAATGTGCTCCACACTATGCCTATAATCTACTATCTAGTCTATAACTATGTCATGTTGTATGAAAATTTATGTGTGAGACATGTAGTGATGTACATGCCCCCAAATCTGATATCTAGTCTAAATCTATATCAAAGTCACTACGAATCCATATGATCTAAACCACTATGTATCTAAGTAATCTATGTATCTATAAACTAAAGGTATGTCCCTCTGAATGTCCTAAGTAATGTTGAATGAACCATGTAATCTAAATCACTATATATCTTGACCAATCTGAGTGAGTTGAATCTAATAATTATAAATTTTGGAGGTGTAAGAACCATTATAAGTGACCCATGTAGTCTAAATCACTATATATTTTGATTGATCTTGAGGTGAATCTGATAATTCTAACTGTTGGAGGTGTAATAACCATGGTGTATCCAATTATGAGAGTGGATATGTGTGTTAGGTAAGTGTAGAAATGAGAATAGTATGAATGATGCCCCATTTTGGGGAGAGGGACAAAAATTTTAATGGAGGAGGTTGAGCTAAAAGTGATTACTAGTGGCATAATGCTAGGAACAATGTTGGTATGTTTGGATTGATTTGAGAAGTTGATTGAATTTTTATACTGAGTTATTTGAAAGTTAAACAAGCTTTGATTGGTGAGGACCAAGTTTTATAAAACTTGTTAGTTTGTTTTTGGTGAGGACCAAGTTGTATGTTTGGGTATGAAATGGGTATATAGATGTGTGTGTCATATTAAGAAAATGATATAATAAGAGATTGAGGTTTAATGGATATCAAAGGTATTGTCATCATGGTTCTATGGAATAAAATGGTTTGTAAAATGGAGATATGGCATTCAATTTATGGTTAAAATGGTATTTTGCTTTGAATGAATAGTTGTTTGATAAAGGAAAATTTTGATTCATTCTTGATTTATTTGTGCATTGGCTAGTTTGAGATTTAGATCTTTGGAGTAGGAGATATGCCAAAGAGATGAGCACCTACCATGACCTATTTTGAGCAATTGGTAGCCTAAATTGATGTTAGTGGGGAGGTTACCTTGGTAAATATATAAAACACATGATTTAGGCCTATTTAAAATCTTATTTTTGATGATTTTGAGTTATTTTTATTTTTTTTTGAAAATTTTAAATAGGTTCAATACTCCTGTCCTTATTCTAGTTCTACTATCTAGGCTCCAACACTATTGTTCATGTTGCAGTGCTCTTGTCCAACACTATTGTTTTGTACCTAGCGCTATTATCCTAGAGGTTAGATTTTTTGGGTGGATGCTTAGTTTAGTTGTTATCATTTTTATTGGTTATTGGTTTGGCATGGTTGATGTATATTCATGATATTTTCTAATGGTTTATAGGGCAAGGTATGGATGAGGAAGTTTTATA
>JARHVA010004513.1:365000-392500 GCA_037957365.1 Torreya grandis
GGTGTTATAATTCACCAACTGCATGCATCAAAGAGATGATCTCCTAGGATGGTACATTAATATCTTGAAGTGGTTCATTTAATCATTAAATTTGATTGTTAATTTTAACCATGGGAATGTTACATTTTGTAATTGGATCATAAAAAGGGGGTGTGCTCACTTGAACCTTGAGATTAACAGTAACTTGGACATTACTAGAAGGATGTGGGCTACCATTTTCTTTAGTTGAAGAGTGAGAACTAGGTTCTAATGTAATAAGGGGTGGCTTGCAAGATTCATTGGCATATTTATGTTTTAGTGAATCATATTATAATTGAGTAGAAGATGTGTTATTATCATTAACATGTGAATTAGTTGAAATAGAATCATTCATAGAAGTAGAAATAACATTTGGAAGTGAATTATGTTTAAAAGGAGTGAGAGAAGATTTATAAACATGAGATACATATTCTTATTCATTATGGGCATAATTATCTCATCATTATCATATATGTAATATTGTTCATAATCCCTCTCATTTTCATATTCATTGGCATGCTCACTATCTTATTCATTATCACTTCCATCATTTCTAGGGAGGTGTTTAAGAGAAGAGTTTAATTATTTTCTAATATGCAATAAATTATCATTTGAAATTGGAATATCATGTGCATCTATGTTATTTATGGATGAAAGAAATGCATTATTTTCATGTGAAATATGAGAAGTAAGAGAAGGATATTTTTAATTTGAACATTCTTCTAGTAAAGTAGAGTTAAGAACATGAGATGTATCATTTTAACTATGCATTAGTAATTTTATTCTATTGCATTTATATTGTTGAAATTTAAAAATTGAAGTAGAGAGAGAGAGAGAGAGAGAGAGAGAGAGAGAGAGAGAGAGAGAGAGAGAGAGAGAGAGAGAGAGAGAGAGAGAGAGAGAGAGAGAGAGAGAGAGAGAGAGAGAGAGAGCATCAAATTATCACCAATAAGAGGTTCACTTATAAGTGCATGACTAATTTTTTGCTTTTGTACATTATGCATAGGAGAAGGATGTCAGAAGTATCTTTCTCATTTATCAAAATTATTTTCTTTAGAAGTAAGAATAAAATTAATGGGCTTTAGAGAAAAAGATTAATCGATTTGTGTTTCACCCTCATCATTACGTATATCATCATATCCTTCATTACAACAATAGTCATTATCTTCGCCACAAATGAAATTATTTTCTACATTCTTAGCTAATGTGAAAATTTGTAAATTTGTCCAATCATTGTCATAATTATAGGAAAATTTTAGAAATTTATCTATGGGATGAGGAGGAATTGCTTGTGTGGCCATTTTATTTCTTTCACCAAAGAGAATTTTGAAAATTACTATGAAGAAAATACATGCAAAAATAACTACTATCTTTGAAATTTTGAAATTAATTTTGATAATCCAAAAAAATTTCAAAAAATTAATATTATTTTTCTAAAAATTGTAGGGGAGGGAAATTTGATGTTTGAGGACCTAGTTTGGAAATCTAGTGCTTTTAGCTAGGGTTTTAGAATTTTGGAAAATTATGCAATAATTTTAAATTCTAAAAATAATTTTGAATAGGAATAATGCATAAAAATTAATACAAAAAATCAAAATTTTGAAAGTATTTTTTTTCACAAGATACTACTAATTTTGAAGATTTCAAATTATTTTTGTTAAGGTAATCAAATTGCAAAATTTTCAAAATAGTTTTCTAAAATTTGCAATAAAGGCATGGGGTTTGAGAACCTAGTTTTGAAATTTAGGGTTTTGAGCAAGGGTTTTAGAATTTTGGAAAATTATGCAATAATTTTAAATTATAAAAATAATTTTGAATAGGATTAATGCACAAAAATTTATACAAAAATCAAAATTTTGGAAGTTAAATTTTTGTGCAAAATATGAAGGAAAAATCCTAAGTGTAGCTATGGTTTTAGGTTTGTTCGAAGTAAGTTGGGTTCACCAAATGTTTTATTATTTTGGGAATCTAGTGTTTGGATCCTAAGTAATAATTGTCTAGAATAATATGAAAAATTTAGTTTAATGAGGAAAAATATTGATTTTAAATAGGTAATTTTACAAGAGGAAGAATAATAAACTTATCTTAAATCGAGCTAAAATGAATGATTCTAGAGTTGGTAATTGAAAATTAGGACACAATCAAGGGTCTAAACTTGGATTTCATTTTTTGATTGGATGGGAGCATCAAAATAGGACACCCTAGTGTTTATTGCTATAGTTGTTCCTCAGTACTATTGTCCTTAGGATCTAAGATTTATGGATTTTATTCGCTAGGTTGGTGTGAGCCTATATACTAAAATTTAGGGGTATGAAGTTAATAGAGCCTGATGTAGATTAAATTTAATATTTAATACCAATATTAATCTACACACATGTAAACAAAAAATACATCAAAATCAAAAGGTGAAAAAATTGGGCTAGAGGAAGAATGACTGCATGATCTAGAACCCCTACTATCTTAACCACAGAATATATTAACCCTCAAGCTAGGGTCTCAGATCAATTTTAGTTCTCCCTTAGGGAATGTGCGTAATCAACATATATGATAGATGTAAGAATGACTTTCACCTAGGCCCTTCCTTGATCAAGCATACAAGTCTATGTGGGATATAGAGAAATTGGGTTATACTATTGACTAATTTTTATTATGTTTAATTTGAAAAAGTAATAAGTGCTAGATATTAAATGCCTTTTGTATTCCTTTATATAGGAGACTCATTATTTCAAATTTGGGAGCTTTATTTTCATTTGGCCAACATTGGAAAACATAGGAACAAAGCAAAGAAAAGGGGTAAGACCCATCCAATACAAAAAACCAACCATTTAAGATCATATTGGATTTGGATAGGAGTGATAGAAATTGGACACCCTAGGTTTTAGTGTTGTAGTCGTGTAGTCATATAAAATGCAAAATTTGGTTACTTGAGCATGACTAATGACACCTAACCCATATGTCCCTCGTGCTTACTCTCTTCACCATCTTAAACTATTTTTCACTGATTACCAAACATTTTTGGCCTTTCAAACTTAACCTTCACTACCCCAAATTATTTTCTCTATGATAAATCCATCTCCATAGTCCCATAGCCTCTAAATAATATCACTCAACTTAGACTATAGTGCTGAAATCTAGGGTGTCCTGCTTTTGGCATTATTGTCCAAGTGTATTTTGCACTTCAATGGTCAGATTCTTTTGATCCTCATCCTTTTCCTTATCAGCCTAATGTGAATAAATCCAACCCATGATATATATTTTCCTATATAAACCTAGTCAAATCTTATTTAGAGGGGTTGGCACTCATTTACAAGAGAGAAACAAGAATACAAGCAAGTACACTCAAGCAATTTTCCCTATTCTCTGCATACAGTCTTACAATACTATTCCAAGCTTATTCAAACCTTTGCACCAGTCCCTAGCCATCTAAAGTACACCCAATTTTATATTTACTTGAATTTTCATACATAATTGCATGAAGCACTTCAATGGGAGAACTACATTAGCTTGATCCCTCAGAGTATTGGTATGCATGCAACATTCCCACATACAAGGTGTGAAGTGAATCTAGTGTATCCTTTACACACTAATCACTTTTATCTATTTTTCAAAGTTTCTTTAAATTGCATAGAATATCTAATTACATGAATAATCATATCTATAGGGTGTTTTGTTGATAGTCAAGACCTAAAAATTAGTACATAGTCTTATCTTGAGCAGGTGAACAAAACCTAGAAAGATTAAACCCTTAAGACAACAATGCCAGAGAAGGACTATAGCACTAGAGCCTAGGGTGTCTAGTTTTGATGCTCTTGTCCAATCAAAAAACAAAGTCTAGGATCCTATTTATGATAGTATCTTAGTTTTGCATGCAAATTTTACCCTATCTCATATTAGATAGCTCAAAATAAGCTAAGATACATTTCTCCTTGCTCTCTTACTATTTTTTAGAAAGGTCAAATGGCATTTAAATTTAAAAAATAAATATCCGTAACTAGGAATATTATTTACTAATTTTTCCTACTTAGACTTGTTTACTAAATAAGAATAAAACTCCATTATTCCTAGAAATAACAAAACATTTGGTGAACCTGACTTACTTTAAATTTTGCATAAAAACACTAGAAACCCTAGGGTAAATTATTTATAATTTTTTTTCCATAGTTTACTAATTTTTCCTATATTTAAAAATAAAAAATCTACAAATTAATTTTAAAATTTTAATATATTTTGTTAAAACCCTAGTTTGCACATACTAGGTCCTTTTTGCATACAAACACATTCCAAACACTTGAAAAAATATATTTATAATTTTAGAAATATTTTATGATTTTTCCTAAATTTTCTAAGCCAAATTATACAAATTTTCTATAGATTCATATCAAAATTTTAAAATTATCATACTAATTTTAAAAATTCATTCAAAAAACCCTAGATGCATCAACTAGTTCCCAGTGATTTTCTAGTACTTTTCCAATCATTTTATACATTTTTAGTTGCATATAAAACTCAAAAAATCTATTTTAAATTCAAAAATTCATATTATTTTTCATAAATGTTTTTGAAAAATCCTTATTTGCATATACTAGCACCTATTTTCTTCTTGCGGTATCACCTTACATACATAATTAAATTGCAAAAATGTTGTTCATTTATTTACAAAATTTTCTTCCATTTCTTGAAAATAATAAGGAAAATATAATAGGCCCTATCATGTACATTAATGATGAATTATATCATATGTTAGTAAAAAATTCCATCCTTTTCATTTCATGTTTATGTTTCATTATATGGAATGATATTACAAAATTCATTACCAAACATGCACAAGATTCCAAAATTCTTTTTGCATATTCTCTTTTGCCGATATGGAAAATTATTAAAATTTATCATGCTAAAAAATTTCAAAATGTCATTTTGCATATCAAAAGTTTATATGCCTTTATTCAAAAATTCATGTTCGCTATCCTTTGTTCCTTGTTCGTCATATGGAAAATTGTTCAAAATTATCTTGCCAAATGCATTTGAATTGTCATGTTTCATATCAAAAGTTTATATGCCTTTATACAAAATCTCATACTCTCTATCCCTTTCTCACTAAGGAATGTTCTTTATAAACATATTATTTCACAAATCACAAATCAAAATTTATGCATTTCACTTCATATTCATGATTTTTGCCAACATGCATATAACTCATTGGCAACTTTTAAGTATCTTCCTATCACTACTAAACAAAAGTGAACACTGACAATTGTATCTATCCCTCCTTCAAAACTTGGTACATCTAGCTTTTATCCCACATCTACTACTAGATTTATCCCTATATTAGATCATGTAGTCCATGTTATCACCCAAATTTAAGAAGATAAGTAGGTTGATTACACCCAAGGCTATAACTTTACCACTCAAGATAGCACCCCTTCAAATACAATTCATATTCTTAATTTCCTATAGAAATCATATATTTATAAATATTTATTAAATGCATCCCTTTGTATTGCTAAAATTCCTATTTTAGCTGAACTAATCTATGTTGCATCTATTCTCAACATAAAGCAATGAACTAAAGAGCATATCTCTTTCAAAAAAGAGGATCTACCCCTACAACACATCATTAAACAATATCTATCTATGTACATTCAATTGAGAATTAATGATGTGGGATTCAAAAGAGTGCTAGTTGATAACGGTTTAGGATTTAACATTTGCAACATATCTTTTCTTAAACATCTTAACATAAAACCTCAAGATCTAGACCATTCTTATATGAACATCAGAGGTTTCGACAAAATTTGATGGAAATTAATGGGAAAATAACACTCAATATTACCATTGGGCCTAAGACACTACCAACAACCTACCAATTTATGCCAAATGACCTTAATTATAATTTATTACTTGCTCAGCCTTGGATTCATGATATGCATGCAGTCCCTTCCAAACTCCATGCTTGTCTAAAATTTAGTCACAAAGGTTACATATACCCATGCCCAATAGATAATGAACCCTTTAAATATTTTCAAGTTGCTAAAAATCCATATAATTATATCTTGCACTTTAATTTAGGTAGTATACCTATACAACCCATCACTCACAATACACACTCAAACCATACACAACATCTAAAAATTCCAAATTTTATCATAACACCAGCACCAAATCACCAATTCACTTCACCTTTTTCACTTAAATATCTTAATAAGATGGGATATTAACTTGGAAATCATGAAAAAGAATAGTCAATCCTATCAAGGCATCCACACAACATCAAATGTAAGGGCTTGGATACTAGTTTAGATTTAATCATGATAAATATTCTCCCACCCTTTCAAAACACATAAAATTTTGTCTACCCATTGCATGTATCGATAAAATAGTTAATCATACTTCTACATTATCATTGCTCTACCCTGATCTTATTAACAACACAACTTCACATGACATGCTTACATTAGATGAATTCTCTAACAATGAATCTCTCTTACAAATTTTTAGATCATATGAGGACCTCCCATCTTGTTATCATAAAAATATATTTCTAAACCACACAAATTCCCATGCATACTTTGGAGAAAATATAGATTCTTGCCTCGATATACTAGTTGACTAAGATGATATTATTTTTACAACTCCATATACACTTTATCATTCCACACTAATTAATGAAGAAACAATAAATTTTAATTTTAGAATTGACAAAGATCCCTGCATTGTCTTATTAGTAGCTACCCTTAAAAAGGAAGAGGATGCTAATATTCATTAAACTTAACAAATTTTATAGAACTCTTTGCTTGGTCATATTTAGATATGCCAAGAATTGATACATCTATATAGCAATCCATCAGATTCATTTATACCCTGATGCTAAACTAGTTAAATAAAAAATTCACAAAATACATCCTAAGGTGGCTCTCTTAGTCAAATATGAAATCCAACACCTCTTAGATAATAGTTTCATTTACCTAATAGCACATCCTGAATGGATTTATAATATAGTTCCCATAGTAAAAAATATTAGATAAATTTGATGTTGTTGAAATTATCAAGATTTAAATAAAACATGCCCCAAAGATGATTTCCCCTTACCAAATATTGACATGATAGTAGATTCCACAGTCGATTATGAAATTCTATCTTTTATGGATGGTTTTGTTTGTTATAATCAAATCAAAATTGCTGAAGTAGATCAAGAATAAACATCTTTTACAATACCCTAGGGTACATTTTATTACATTGTCATGCCTTTTGGATTAAATAACACCAAAGCCACATATCAACATACTATGATGCACATTTTTCATGACTTAATTAACCATAATGTCAAAGATTATGTTGATGATATACTAGCTAAATTTAAATAATGACAACATCACACTATTGATTTACAAAATATTTTTAAATGACTCAAGAAATACAACATTTGATTAAACCCAAAGAAATGTGTGTTTAGAGTTACATCAAGAAAACTCCTAGGTTTCATTATCTCTTAGTGTGGCATAGAAGTTGATCCTAATAAAGTCAAATCAATTATTAATATGCCACCTCCCACGAACTTAAAAAAACTTTGATCCTTATAAGGAAAGATCCAAAAAATCCAACACTTCATAGCTCATCTTATTGATAAAACTCATCCATTTACTCAATTGCTAAAGAAAAATACAAATTTTATTTGGGACCAAGCTTGTCAAGACAACTTTGACATAATCAAGCAATATCTCCTTAATCCACCCATTTTAGTACCACCTATCCTAGACAAGCCTTTCCTACTCTATATCTTGACAACAAATCACACATTAGGAGCATTCTCAACATAACATGATGATCAAAATATTTAATGAGCAGTTTATTACAACACTCACACATTGGTTAATTCATGAAAAAAATTACTTCCCAATACAAAAAGTATGCCTAGCATTAGTTTTTACCACACAAAAACTTTGACATTACATGGTCAATAATGAGACTTAACTTATCACAAAACTAGACCCCTTAAAATTCCTGCTGGCCAGACCACATCTTTCTGGTTACATCGCAAAATGGATTATGTTATTAATAAAATTTGACTTTAAAATAATCCTCTAAAAATCAATAAAGGGCCAAATCATTGTCGACCATTTGGTAGCAACATCACTATTAGATACCAACCCTTTAAGTGACACATTTAGAGATGATTTCACTACCTATTCTACTTATTTGAATACCTATACCATGTTCTTTGATGGCTCCTAATGTGCATTTGGTATAAGGGCTAGCATTGTCTTTATCGATCCTTTTAGTCACATAATTCTTATAACATACCGATTAAGTTTATCCTACACCAACAACATATGAGAATATGAAACACTTATCATAGGACTTTTTGCTACACAATCCCTCCAAATAAAATCTATTCAAGTCTTTGATGATTCCCACCTTATGGTCAATCAAGTTAATGATGTTTATCAAATAAAACAAGAACACCTTATCCCATACCACAACATGGTATAGTTTTTATCATCACAATTTGATTATTTTTATATTGAGAGTATTCCCCAAAAAGAAAATAGACACACTAATGTAATGGCTAGTGATGCCTTTCTAATTCCAATTAACATCAATGATGATCAAGAAATTTTTATAATTAAACAATTATAATCACCATCAATATCCAATCCATATTTGATCACTCTTTTTATCTTAACTACTACAGAAAGCTCCACAACCCCAAAGTGGTTCTTTGAGATTTATAACTTTCTTAACAAATCTATTACACTATATATTTTATCTTAAAATAACAAACATAAGTTACAAAATCAAGAAATCTATTATGTAATCATTAGCAGAGACCTTTTCAAATGATCCTTTGATGGACACTTACTATGGTGCTTAACCTCAATAGAAGCCAAAATTGCTCTAGCTCATATACACAATAGTGAGTGTGGTGGTCATTTTAGTGAAAAATACATGTCATAAAAACTCCTCTGATAGGGGTAATACTGGCCTACCATGGAAGATGAATCTTTACAATATGTAAAGCTATGCAATAAATGTTAATGACATAATAACCTACAACATGCACCATCACAAAAATTACAACCTATCATCTCTCCATAGACATTCATGTTATGGGGATTTGATCTCATTAGAAAAATAAACTCTGAATTTATTGATGGACATAAGTTCATAATCATAATTATAGAATACTTTACTAAATGGGTGGAAGCAGTTCCACTTAAATCTATCACAAGTAAAGACATTTTTAGTTTTATCATGACTCATACTATTTTGTGCTTTATCCTACCTATAGCCATCATTTTATATAATGGAACATCATTCAAGAACAAAAATATTAAAAAAAATTGTACAAAATACAAAATTAAACATGCATTCTCCACTCTATACTACCCATAAGGAAACAGTCAAGCAGAAGCCACTAACAAAACAATCAACAACATTTTGAGCAAAATAGTAACCAAATTTGGCGATTATTGGCACAATCAACTAGTTTTAGCATTATGGGAATATCACATAAGTATCTTTATTCCCACATGAGTTAGTCCTTATTCACTCATTTATGACACAAAAATAGTTCTACCATTAGAATTAGAAATCCCATTTCTTCATGTCTCCCTTAAAGGTATTCTTAATAATGACTAGTATCATGAAAAACATCTACACTAGCTCAAATAGTTAGATCACACATGCATTCAAGCTATGGAATACCTAAAAATCTACCAAAAATGTATACAATGATCCTAAAACAAGTGAGTTAACATAAAAGAATTAAAAGTTAATGATATTGTTGTCAAAGAAAACCTTCACAATATCAATGCCAAAGAAGAAATGAAAGTAAAATTCAAACCAAATTGGCTAGGTCTAGACATCATTACTAAAAATATTATCCCTAATGTATACCATCTAGCCTCAATTAAAGGAAAGAAACTTATAAATCCAATGAACATTATGCATCTACATAGATTCCATGTATAGTATGTCATTTTTGCACATGCTTGTACATAGTTTTCTTTTCAGCATTGATTGTACATAATCTCTCTTTCTTGATTTTACATAGTTCAAATTTTTCCAAAAAAATAAAAAAATAATACAAAATTCAAAAATACAAAAAAATATTTTGATTTTATGTATCATCCATGCTTTACATTACTACTATCATGATAGGACTTACATTTTCTATTTTACGTTATTGTTTGTCGATTATCTACATTACCATGCTTCATGTGATCTTCTTTGAGTATGTATAGTGACATCTAGCTACTTGATTTCTTCACTCTACCCATTGAGGGGGAATTCCTACTTCTACATTTGAGACACACATTGATAAACACACCCACTATGGATATATTTTACATGACAACACCATCCAGGTTATGTCAATTCTACACTACATACTCTAAGTTATCATACTAATATACATTACTTACTAGATTACATAGATTACTATATCATAGATGTGATTCTACCTTTCCAGTTTACATGCATTCCTTTCTGGCTTTGTGTAGCTAGATGTGTTTACATTTCTACTTCTAGTTTTATTTCTTGTGTGTGCCTTAGGACATTTACCATTGTCCTTTACTTCTATTTATGTGTGTATATATTTAGACATTTACCAATGTCCCTTGCTTATAGTCTTATATGTACCTATGGCCCCTATGCCAATATTTTCTTGTTTCAAATTATATGTATGTAGCATTTGAACATTCCTTTTATGCTTTCTTTCTAGTTTGAGTGACATGTGTCTATGTCCCTTATTTGCATGACCCCTTGCCCAACCTTGTATGTTTATTATTGCCTTCTTCTCATTTGTATGCTTGTTTCTTGATTGTTTATCCTTATTTTCAATGTCATGATCCATATCATGCATTTACCTTGCTTTCTTGGATGCCATGATTGACATTATGCTCTATCCCTCCTTGACAACAAAAAACTAACAATTAACATCTAACATTTCCAGTTCTAGTTTATTACATTACAAATGATTTTATATCGTTATATTTATCTAGGCATACCCCTATTGATCTAAAAGTCTCTCAATATAAACAATGTTATATCTAGAGATATCTTGTCAAATTTCATTTTTATATCATGTATATATGTAGCATAACATACTTACAAGAGTCTTTTCTTCTGAGGGTAGTCATTTCAGGTTCAATAATTCCTACCCTCATAAGAGGGGGAAATAAATAAGGGTTTTATCACAAAGATCAAAGATCCTAATAGTCAAAACAATAACATTTAGATCACCTAGTTCAGAATCCAGAGGTCTAACTAGTTAGAGCATAATAAAAAAATAATGATGATTCTAGATCAACAACAAGTTTTAGCACAGGAAAATAGTGCTATAAATGAATAGTATCACTAAACACAAGGGTGTCTTCATTTTGGAATTCTTGTCTAGGTAGAAAAACACCCAAGTTTTCTAGTAAAAAACAAAAAGTTTAGCTTAGCTACATTTTTTGCACATCTAGATCAGTTAAATTAGCATTTTTAGTACCATTTTCTGAAGAACTATAGATATAGGGGGGTATCATGTGTGGCATGATGAATCTCACTTCTAATTTTATATTAGGTAGTTGACATAAATTCTAGATTAGAATCCATGTTCCAAAAACTAATGATTGGGGGTAATGTGCATGGCATATTGTTCTTATTTGTTTTCAAGTTTATTTTATTACCCAAAATTCTCAACAATTGTATGCCTTACTCCATTTACAGGTGGTTTACATCATTTGTCAAGTTAAACTTTCATACAAGTTTAACTTCCCAAGTACCTAAGTTTTTGAGTGGTTTTTACATAAGCATATTGTATCAGTTTCAGAGTGGCTTTCATACAAGCCTAACCTCAATCTCTCAAAATGGATAAGAGTGGCTTAGTTTCCAACATACATTTGGCTATCCACACCACATTTTCAAATTTTTAAAACATCTATGAGCTCCATGATCCATCTCATATGACATATATTCTATACTATTATCATTTCATAGCTTCACTTCATGGCGCAATGATGGAGCCAAAGGACTAGATAGGCTTTGTATTCTTGAGCCACCTATTTAGAGGGATTGGACATATAGTCCAATCATCGACTACCACACACATGATTTATTAGCTTCACTAAGTAGGAAATGATGGAGCTAAAGATCTAGAATTTATATTCTTAAGCCACTTTTTGAGGAATTGAGCATTCAACTCCATTCATGATATAGATTTTGGTACAACATCATCCAGCACAATCCAACATTACTCATCTTACTCAAGATCACAATAGGTTTTTTATTGGTTCACATACCAAGTGAGGTGTATTCATTCCTTTCTCTTCCTTTTACTTTACTCAAATTTTATATGTTCTTGTTATATATCACATATAATAAGAATTTATATACTCTTTGTTTCATTTTTCAAATTCACACTTGCACAATGTGTTCTCTATGCACTATCCAAAATTACTCAACATCACACAAGCTTCAAGGGCTTCACCTTTGTAGGTAAGTTTAGGTACACTTTTTATTATTTCTTGTATCCTAGTATTTCACTTTGCTACATCACTAGAATAAAGGGTGGAAAATTTAGTCATATAAAATGTGAAATTTGGTTACCTGAACATGACTAATGGAACCCAACCCCCTCTTGCTTGTTCTCTTCTCTTCACCATCTAAGGCTATTTTTAATTAATTCCCAAATATTTATGGCCTTCCAAAATTAATCCCAATAGACCCAGACTACTTTCCCCATGATAAATACATCCCCCCAAGTCCGTTAACTTCTAGATAATAACATCCAATTTAAACTATAGTGTTAAACCCTAGGGTGTCCCACTTTTAGTGCTATTGTCTATGTGCATATTAAGCCCCAATGGTCATATTCTTCTGATCTTTATCCTTTTCCTTATTAGCCTAATATGAATAAATTTTAACCATGATCAATAGTTTCCTATATAAACCCATTCAAAGGTCATTTAGAGGGGTTGACACTCATTTACAAGAGAGAAGCAAGAATACAAGCAAGTACACTCAAGCACTTTTCCCTATTCTCTACATATAGCCTTCTAATATTATTCCAAAATTATTCAAACCTTTGAAATAGTCCTTATCCATATAAAGTACACCTAGTTTCACATTTAGTTGTATTTTCATACATAATTACACCAAGCACTTCAATGAGATAACTACATTAGCTTGATTCCTCCTTAAAGTACTAGTATGTAGCAGTGTGCCTACACATGAGGTGTGAAGTGCATCTAATGTATTCTTTACACACTAACACCTTTTCCTTATTTTTAAAATTTTCCTTAAATTATATAAAATATCCAAGTATATGAATAATTATCTCTAGAAGGAGTTCTATTGATAGTGAAGACCTAAAAATTGGTATATGGGCTCACCTTGAGCAGGCAAACAAAACCTAGATAGACTAAACCCTCAAGACATCAGTGCCAAATAAAGACTATAGTGTTAGAGCCTAGGGTGTCTAGTTCTAATTCTTCTATTCAATCTAAAAATTAATTCTAGGATCTTGTTTATGATAGTGTATCAATCATGCATTTAAATTTATAGACCTAGTCTCAGACTAGACATCTCAAAATAAGCTAAGATACATTTCTCCTTGGTCTCTTACTATTTATAGAAAGGTCAAATTGTAATTAAATTTAAAAAATTAGTAGCCATAATTAAGAATATTATTTACTAATTTTCCCCACTCAGAATATTTTATTAAATAGGAATAAAACTCCATTATTCACAAAAATAAAAAAATAAATCCAATCCTAGCACTCTTGTCCTACAGGCTATGGACTAGGGGATGGAATGAGGATGGGAAACCTGACTTGGCTAAGGTAGAATGATTATTTGAAAGGATTAGGGTGACTGAGAATGGGTAAAAATGTGTCTTAATATTATAACTAGACCCAAATAAATAAAATTATAGACATGGCTAAATGTGAACAAAGCTCATATTCTCTAGGTAGAGTATCTTATGAAAGGACATTGAAAATACATGATATGTGTGGTTGCTTGATGAATTTAGGGTGTATACAGATTTAAATAAAAGTCATATCCATACTTCTTCATGATTATAGGGTACCAAAAATAAAAAATATACCTACACTATAGGCTATTGCCTAGCATAGGGACTCCTAAAATTTGGTCAAAGTGGATAATAAGCAGTGGGATCCTAGTGTAAAAATATGAACCCATGTAAAGAAGAGCCAAGAAAAGATCAACATTATTTATTGCCATGAGCACCTCCCTGATGATTCATTCCACCTCAAACTTGTTAATTATGAGGAAATTATTATAGATATTGAAGCATCTTGTCACATGAAGGATCATGCTCTAGCTCAACTAGTTCTTAAGGAGAAATTATTTCCTCTATAGAAAATGCATACATATCCAACAATTTAGGTCTTGATGACCATGACGTGAGTTTCTTGATATATCCTATAGGGAGTCCTAGAATTTTCCACTCCATTATACTTAACATATAATACACTTTAACCATATCCTTATATAATCCAACCCAAAATCACTTGTGATATTCATTTTATTATCAATATTGAGTAGACCCCAACTAGGGACTAATTGGTGGTTACGCTAGGATAATCTACCCAAAATCTTGGAATTCACACATAACCCTTCATAGATACCCTAATTTTAACCATTCTATTATAGCCTACCCTTTTTATGCCTTCCCATACTCAAGTGAACCCAATTTCCCAACTCCCTTCTCTTTTAATTTTGGCCTTCATGGGCATCACCAGTGCCCAAGTTCTACTAGGTATAACCATAGCCCAATTATGTCCCTAGTATACCCAATTAGCATGGTTTTCACCCTCCATGACCCTAGGCCTAACCTCAAAGTTTAGTTTGTTCTTTGGAAAATCTCAAATTCATAATGCACCTATATTATCAATAGCTTCTTTATGTACAATTGAAACTATAGTAGTGTCCTCTCTAAGTATTCCAACTACTCTATTATCTCCTATTACTTTTATTGATATTATTTTCATATCTTCCATATATTACACCAAGTCATTGGGCCTAAAAATATCAAATTATCCCCTAAAAGCTTCATTAGGGGATGTTTCTATTACTTCTACCTCAATTCCCATGTCACAGATAGGTTTGATCAAGATACCAAAGAAAGAGAGAGTTATTATTCCCCAACAACCTATTCTACCTACCATAAAATCCATGGATCCTTATTACCCATATATCCATGAACTTAAGACCCCGAAGATTTACATTTAACCATCCAATCTCCTCATTTATTCTAAATACTCAACTCTTGGGTGCCTTCAGCCCTTAGGTATCCATGACCCCAGACCAATGGAATTATTATGTGTTCCCTTGGGACTCCTCATTTTTAATTCCTCCCTTTAACCCCATGTCACCTTATCATCCTTATTTCCACTTCCCCATCCATCTTCCATCCCATTCCATGTTTTTGATCCACTCTTGCCTCTTTCATCCTTCCCTCCACCTTCCACTTTAGTTGCCACCACCCCTCATATATCATCTTCAAAAATCCTACAAACTATAATCGAGCAAGGATGAAAAATATGGTATACTATGTGGACCTATATATCCAATTACATTTTTATTAGGAGTTAGGTAAAATTAAAAAGGTTTTCACATAGACCTTTATTCAGGAAGGGAACCATGTGGTGTGGAGGACTAAACATGATCTCTTCTCCCTCACCAAAGTGAGGACTATAGGTGGAGAATAGAAGGTATATGAGGACTTGATATCAATTCTCTTAAACACTAATTATCTCTCTAACAAGTTGATGGAGGATATTAAGGATTGATTCAAGACTCTTAAGTCCTAAGTAAGGAGTATATTTCATGTGGGCCCATTTGGAAAACTAGAGGAAACACTTACATAGTTGTTCATGACCTTTGGTAAAGTGATTGAATATCTCTCTAAAACAAAATAAATTCTCCAAATATGTAAAACTTACTTACATGCAATCATTCAGATAGACAATAAGTGAAATAAGGTGATTTTATCATTCATAAGGGGATATTCCAAGAATTAAAGTTGATTCCCCTCATGGAATTAAATCTATATAATAATTTCATGTGGGGATTGATAACCTCCATTAAATATTGGTTAAGCAATTATAAAGCTACCATTGGGCTGCTGGATAAGAGTAGGGACCAAACATTTGATTACTTAAAGGAAGTTAGTATATATATTCTCTTTCATCTAGATGGTACTTTCCTTAAGTAAGATGACTTTGAGGTCCACTTGGCATATTTTTTTGAAGCTATGAGAATAAAGATGGTGATAGCCAAAAATTATTAATCCAAACCTATCTTAGATCTCAAACCTATTATACAGTCATCATCAACTAAGTCACTGAAGTAAAGGTCTCATTGAAGGCTCCCCTCAAGGCACATATAAGGCTATTAACTCAAGTAGAAGTAATATTATGAGAGACACTTGCCAACCTTATTTATATAAACTAATAATTTAATCTCCTATATCAATAATTGGTAGCTCAATAGGTTGCTCAAAGGCAAATCTAAACTGGGCCACCAAGGAGATAAATTTGATTCTATTTTTGGGCCTAAGTGATTCTTCTACCAACATGTCACCATCCCTTCTCTTTTATGTTTTGTTTGTTCTATGATGTTTTTTCTCAATGACTTATTGTAAATATTTATGTACATGATAGTTAGGCATTGTATTTCATTCTACTAATAGGTGGGTCACATCTCTCTTCTATATATATTATTGTGCAACTCTTTTTTAGAGTCAACAATTTTTTAACTGAATAATCTAGAGACTAATACAAGTTCTTATTTTTATGCTCACAGGGTTTTCAAATCATGAATGTATTTCAAATTATATGATTCACTAAATAATAATAGTTTTAAAGAAATGAATAATGTGTTTTTTTTAGGTGTATGCACCAATTAAAATGAGCTTTGAGTTATCATTTATTCATTAAATCCTTTAACTTACCTTAAACCTTCATAAATATGTATGTGTGAAGGAAAACATCCTATGTGTGTTTATTTATAAGAGGATTTTTTAATTAAGCATACACTACTCCCCGTTGATCCCTTTCTCTATGTGGTTGTAGTGTGATATTTCATGAAACTTCAATACACTAGTAAAATTATAGTTGGGCATACCCTTAGTTCTCGATCATTAATATTATTTTGTGACCCAAAGAGATTCCTTTTTTCCTTACCATCTTTTTATTTTTATATTTTTTTATTATCAAGTGATCATTTTCACTTTATTTATAAATTATTAAGTGAAATAAAGTAGGTCTTGGGTGGTAAATTTATTAGAACTGGTTTAATTAGTCAATAAAAAGCTTTGTGTTAAGTGAAAAAATAATATTTAGACAATTGATGGTATCCCTAAATATTTTGGAGTTATAAGTAGGATATTTAATGGATACCATACCTATAACTCTTACCTTGATTATCCTAATAGTAATCCTCAAATAAGATCATAAAAATTCCCCTAATTTTTCCTTAAGATTACTCAATGCACTTGATCCAATAATAATATTTGGGATAAGGATATATTGGACTGGAAAATATCTACCACTATAAATAGGGGCCCATTTTATCATATCTAACAAATGTTTAAACTACTAGCTAACTAAGGATAAACATATATCCTACTGTGTAGATCACTAGATATCCATCAAGCCTTACGTGATTGATAATCTCACCCTTAAAAATCCATAGGATAAACAAATATACTAGAGGAAGATAGATACCTTTGGTTACCTTGATTATATTGATATCTCAATCCACCCCTAATAGACCCTTAACTATGGTTGCATGCATGACATGCTTAACCAAGTCTATCTTTAACATTATTAGAGTCATTCATTATCTAACCAAGTAATTTAAGAGATACCTCCCATAGTTCATGATAAGTGTGGGGAATATCATTAAAAAACATGTGACCTCATAAAAGAATGATCTTAGGCTTCTAAATGTAAAATGTAAGGATGTTGCCTACAGACTATTTTGGTTCACTTTGATGGATGTAGTTTATGATTGGTTACTAAAACTATCTAAAATCTCCATTATAAGTTGGGAAAAACTCAATAACATGTTCTTGGCCTAGTTTGGGCAATCCACTAACCTAATTAGTTATAACAATAGTTCACTTACATCAAGAGATAGCTAAATGAGCCCATTAGGTAATTTTAATACTAGGTTTTATAAAATGTATAGTTCATTAATTGTGATATAAAGGATAGATGCCTAACAAGATCCTAAAATGTAGAAGAATGTCATAGACATTTCAATTTCCATGTTCTTATGTAGATACTATTTAGTATTAGATTTACCCCTAGCCTATGTTGAGACCATCAAAGTGGGAAAATAACTAAACCCTCAAGGAAAAATGGATTTAACCATCTTGAATATATCTCCAAACCTATATTACTTGAATCCTCTCTTTAAGAGCAATAAGAATGTGCCTATGCCATATCATATACCCATGATAAACTAGCTTGCCTTGAGTTATGTTACTTCTAACCAACACTTGGGCTTACTTAACCTAGTCAATAATGAAGTAGTGCCTTAGATTCACAGTCAATTGTTGATCCCTACTATGAATAATTTCTAAAACATAACCAAATAATATACTAATAATGAGTTGGATGATATGCAGTACATGGTATAGAAGCTCAATAATGGCTTATTTGGCCTCCAAAGACAAGTTTGAAATGCTAGTGGTGAAAATTTAACTATGAACTTTACATACTAAATATACAATCACCCCAAAACTACTCTAACAACCAATAAGAGCCTTCACCTATCAAGCTTCCTAAAATTAACATCTGTTAGTTGGCCTTGCCAAATTGGTGTCATGTGAACAACATATCCAAACATGGGGGGCTAGACTATATCAAGTTTTATATTTAATTTGATATCTTATAAAGAGAAATGAAAGAGTAAGAGGTGGTCCCAAACCACCCCAATGTTATTAATTATTTTAATTCCCCTATTTCATCAATATAATCAATAAAAAAATTGGTTTTAGAGTCCTTGAGTTCCCTAGGCATAAGGATAATAAACCAAAGTAAGCCACTAATGGAGTGCATGCTTTGTAGCAGTTCTAATGGAGAAACTATACTCTTAGGAATTAGACATGTAGTATCCCCTTAACATTTCATCTCCTAAAAATGGTATAACTTCTCTTGATCATATAATATTATATGACCATCCACATCCAAATTTGAATAACCCAAATCCTCCTAAAGATATCTAGCCCACTTCTAGCAAGACTTTATATAATATAGTTTAATGCATGAAGAAGATCAAATCAAACATAAAATTACATGAGTTTTCCCAAATAAATAAGTAAATATATCTCCTCTTGAATTCCTTTAAATATAAACCAACTCAACCCAAGCCTAATACTATGCACACCAATGTGCTCATACATAATAATAAGGTTGATGTACCTTCCTTCCTCCTTATAGTCTTAGTTATTTGGAGATAACCTACATAACTACCTAGTTGACTTGGGATCCTCACTAAATGTCATGTTTGTTATAATTTGTCAAAAATTAAAGTTGATACATAATAAATCATAAAATATAGTGGTTTATATAGATAATTCTAAGGTAAATGTAGCGGATGAGATCTTAAATGTGCATATGCAATTAGAATCCAAACCTAGAGTCCAATAGTTCATAAACAATTAAGTGGTTTAGATCCTAGAAGCTTACAATATTATACTTAGTATGGATTGGTAGAAAAACCTTAAATGTGTATATTCCTATAGACTTATATAATATGTGACTACTTTGGAGAGGTGTGTCTAGTTAAATTTGAGTTGACTGTGATCCTAAGATGAAACATGTGATCATAAAATATAAGGTAGTCAATGAAAATTTAAACATAGTATCCCATAACATAGTATTTTGCACTTTGTTTATAGAAATTGATAAAATAAAAACCTATTATGGCCCTATGTCTCCAAGCCTATGGTCCATATACTTTGATAGGGGTCATTATAATAAAGGTTATGGAGCCATAATTTTCCTCATTGGTCCATAAGGAACGTGACACCTAGCAACCTATTTGTGTATATAATACATAACCCATTTTAATAAAATAAAAAATCTCATATTAAAACCCTTTTTAAAATACAAATAGGTCTATAAAGTTAATATACATACAAATCTAGGCTTATTTCTTATCTCTAAATATGAATATATATCAACTGGTTTGAATCAAACTATATTATATATTCACATAAATCAGAATAATCCTTTATGGCTAACTAATGTTATTCAAATGGGGGAAGGGGAGTGCGGACGCGGACGCGGCCCTGAAACCCTAACCTCTACGGATGCCTCCACGCTCATTGGAGACCAGATCTTGACCCGTGGTTGGTGGGATCTTTGGTGCAGAGGCACGATGCTGGAAGCTTATTCTTTTTGCGTGGAGCTGTTCTTTTACCTTAGATTTCCATCTGGTGGCCATCATGCTAACCATTACCCTGTTATGAGCGGATCAATGTTTCTTTTTGGAGATATTTGGAATGCCATGGTGGCGATTCCTCTGAGTAAGGGGGAGATCTTTGCAGTTACTAGGGTGGATGGGTTGGGCGGTGGTGGCGATGGGTGTGGTGGTAGGTTCTTTGTTGGTGGTGTTTTCTGCTTTGGGAAGTGCATTGGTACGTGGTGCTTAATGTAGTGATCTATCTTTTTGTGTGTTTTTCTTATTTTGCTTTGGTCTACCAGATGGAGGATGGAACCTGGGTGGGATCTCTTGCCCGAGTTGGACGGCCATCCTATTTTGGTATGTGAATAAAATAGTTTTTGCATGGGGGAAACTCTATTTCCTCGGTGGTCGGTGTTTGAGCCACATCACCCTACATAGGGAAAAATGGAGATACCCTAAGTCGTGGAGGAGCCCTGCTCATTAAAATTGATGGGTATGGTGGTTTTGCCTTCATTGTTCTGGTGCTTTTAGGTTGTTTGCCTGGTTCTGTCTAGGTTTTAGGTCCTTGTAAAACCTGGGGAGCTTTAATTGGTTCATTTTGTTGGCTTCAGGTCCATGTAAAACCTAGTTTGGTTACCATTTTTTGGTGCATATGCCTCTTCTGGTGGTTTATAATGCTTATCTTTCTTAATCTATACAGGGTTTTGGGGCCCCTTCAAAACCTATTTTTACCTTAATCTAAAACTAATGTTATTCAAAATATCAAGAGGAGGTTAAGAAAGAGTTTATAAAATCCAAAATAACAATGGCCAAAACCCACAAACTGTACCTCAACCTACTTAGCTCACCCTGAGTGGATATAGGGTTTTGTGGAGGTAAGGCCCACCACAGGGCCCTATATATACCCATATTTTCTCTATGATAAAAATAAAGAATACCCAATGAATACAAATTCAAAATACATTTCAATATATTCCACAATAATTTAAATACATAACCAACCTATAATTCATTGCTTTTTTATTTCACTATCTCCTCCTTTCTTATGAATATCTCATATGTTCTCACAAATATCTCCTCTTATGTAGTGTCATTTTCCCATCCCCGTGTCTCTTATTTTTATTTATTTTTGTTAACATACTCTCTAATTCCTTCTCCTTCATGTATGAGACTCTAATTTAACACTTAAATGCATGCTCAGATAACTCAACAAAACTATTTGTTAATTTTCCCATTCATCACCATGTAGACAGTTCATGAACTTCATATTCCCAAAAATGAATCTTAGTAAAAGAAATAGATGATTAGTAGTCTAATAATCTCAATCCTTCTTCTAAATCCATAATTAGTCATTTTAAATTATTTTAAAGGTATGCTTGAAAATAAATAATCATTGACCAACTAACTTCAATTAAATAGTTCCCAATGTTTATTCGATGCAAAGTCTTCAAAATAGCCTATGGCCAATCTATTCCTATGCAATGACCCTCAACCAAAAAAATTAACATAATCATTTTATTTCATTCTTATACATAATAGGTTATAGTTTTACATTATTATGTTATTCACTAACATATATAACATTACATTGATTTATTAAAATCAATACATTATTAATAATAATGTATTCATATATATTTAAAATTGAACCTTAGTTTAGCAGTTAATCAAATATAAGTTATTTAAACATAATTTCATTTATACCCTTTGACATATATAATTAGGATAGATGATAATAATAATAATATGTAATTATTTTTATTTAAATATGTAAAAAAATAATAGAATACATCTATACTTTTTTAATGATCACTACATATATAAACATACTCAACTATTAAATCAAACAATTGCATCATATATGATAAGATTACATTTCCACTAAACTAATTGAATTACCCAATGAATATCATGTACATTATTAGGAATCAAAATCATTATAGAATACATATTAGCAAACACCTAAAACAAAATTACACAAAAACATGGTACGCTATCCATATCAACCAATTTAATTAAGAAACATGATATACTAAGAGGTGTTTGTAAGGGTTTCCAAATTTGGTCTCTATTGACCCCCAATGTCTCCATCTGACCATCCTCTCTGATGATAGTCTCCCTTTATCATGATTTAAGGAAGAATTCCTTCATCCACCTCATGCCAATGAAGGTAGTTAGCCTGTAACATCATTATATCCATAAATAATGCTATGTAATATAATCAAACATGATCACAAAGTACATAATATAAAAGTACCACTAACTCATAGCATCTAATCATGTAAATTAAACAATATGAACTATCCCATAATCAGCATATGTCATCAAGATTAATCAAATCTTAGTTAATCAATTAATCAACCATAATAATCCATGGATTAAAAAAGGTGTTTATCTTAGACATAAATCAAGATGTGACATCCTTCCCCCCTAAATCTGGTCATCATTCTGATGACATTTATAAAAACACAAGTTATGAATTTAAAACATTATTTATCAAAAATTAATATAATATGCAATAAAAAATCAAATAAATAAATGTGTAAATATCCTATAAAACTCATCATAATCCTCTCAAGTGGTACTATCCTTAGAGTATTGGTTCCATAAGACCTTATAATATGACACTTACCTATTATGTAAATGAAGTTTATGAGTGTCAATTACCCTAGTTAGTTCTACCAATACCACTTTGGGATCTAAAACCTATAAAGCATTCCAATCCAACACATGTGAAGGATAAACTATATACTTTTTAAGATAATACACATGGAAGACATTATGCAAAAGAGCTATATCTAATGGCAATGTAAGAATATATGCTATAGGGTTGACCACTTCTAAAACCTTAAAATGTCCAACATATCTCAATGAAAATTTCATTGACTTCCCAAATTTAATTATGATTTTATGAGGCTTAACCTATAAAAACACTTTATCACCTATAGAAAAATGCTTAGTTCTCTTTAGATTAGCATAAATTTTCTATCACTGGCCTCAGCCAAGCTTTGCCTGATTGTCTTCACTTTTTCTTTCATTTATGAAAGCATCTATGGTCTAAAGACTATTTTGTATTCTAACACGTCCCAACTAATTGGTGTTTTACACCTACTTCTGTATAATGCCTCAAATAGATCCATCTTCAATGTTTATTGGTATGAGTTGTTGTAATCAAATTCAACCAATGGAAGATAATCTTACCACTTGTATATTTAATCTATGTAATACATATGAAGGATATCTTCTAAAATATGATTTTAACTCACTCTATTTGTCCATCAATTTATGGGTGATATGTAGTGTCAAAGTTCAATTGAGTACCTTGATCTAAATTTAAAGTTAACCAAAATCTAGAAGTCATCTTCAAATCATGATCCAAAATAATCTTATTTGGAAAACCATGCAATCGATACACTTCATTTATGAATCTCTTTACAAGAGTAGGTACACCATCAGTCAAATTGCCCAATATGAAGTGAGTTACCTTGGTTATTGTTTCAACTACCACCAATATCATCTCATGCATATTTCATGATAATGGTGACCCTTGGATAAAATCCATAATGATCTCTTTTCATTTCCTCTCTAGTATGCCATGTGGATACAACAATCTTGTCAAATGAACATGTTTAGCTTTCACATGCTGATATTACAAACAATCAGACACAAAATCCACTACATTTATTTTGATTCCTTTCTATAAATAGAGTGGTCTAAACTCAAACCTAATCTTGGTTACTCCTGTATATCCTAAATATGGGGCATTATGTAGTTACTTTAGTACTATGATCCTCAGATTCTCTCTATCTAGTATATATATCCTACCATTATACTATAAAAGACCATCATTCTCTATTCTAAATTCTTTATACCTAGGATTTTGAGCATTCTTAGTCAATAATTTTTTGACCTGATTATATAATTCATCTCCTTGAAATAATTTGATCACTTGATTTTTAAAATTACTGCTGCTAGTAGTCATGGTTGTTATGTACCTTCTATAGCTTAGAGAACAAGTTAATCTATTCTCCTTACTTTTGATATAGTTAATATCAAAATCATAATCAAAAAAAAAATCTAACCATATCTTTTGATGATCATTCATATTTGGTTGGGTGAATATGTACTTGAGTCTCAAGTTATTAGTCTTGAGCTCAAAAAATATCCCAATAGATAATGCCCCCAAACCTATAAAGCATGCATAATTACCATAATTTCTAGGTCATGAGGGGCATAATTCACCTCATATGGATTTAGTTTCCTTGACTCATAGGCTACTACCAAACCATCCTATATAATAAATCCTCTAAGTCCATCCCTAGATGTATTGGTGATCACTAAGAATTTACCGTTAGGATAAATAACTCTTAGCACTAGTGGGAAAGTACATCTCATTCTTAGTTTTTAAAAGGCTACCTAACACTTATTTGACCAGATAAAACTATGATTCTTTTTCTAAAGAGATGTAATTAGGTTATCTATCTTAGAAAATTTGGAAACAATTTCTTGTAATAGCCCACCAATCCTATGAAACCTCTTACCTCATGCACATTCTTAGATTACAACCACTCTATAATGGCTCTTATCTCTGCTACATATACTAAAATACCATTTGATAAGTAATATGTCCTAGATAATATACTTTATTTTGGAAAAAATCACACTTATAGAACTTACCATATAATATATGCTTCTACAAACACTGAAAAAATAATTCCAAATGATGCAAGTACTCTTCCTCATCTTTAAAATAAATGAGGATGTCATCAAGACAAAATTGATCTAGGTAATATCTAAACACACTATTCATAATATTCATGAATGATATTATATCATTCATCAATCCAAATGGTAACACTATAAAATCATAGTATCCATATCTAGTCTTGAAATCTATTATTGGGATATCCTCTTCACAGGTCCTCAACTAGTGATACCCTACCCTTAGATCAATCTTATAAAATGATATGGCTCCTTGTATTTTATCAAATAGATAATCAATGCATGGAAATGAATATTTATTCTTGATTTTTGATTTATTTAAAATCTTTTAGTTTATGCATAGGTGAAGAATTCCATCCTTACTCTTGATAAAGACAAATGGAGCACCCCATAGTGACACACTCAATCAAATCAAACCTTTCAACCATAACTCCTGAAGTTGTGGCTTTAGATCAACCATTTCAATGGTTACCATATTTTATGGTGCCTTATACTATGGTTTTGATCTTGGTATGATATCATTTGAGAAATCAAACTCATGTTTAGGTGGCCATCCTAGTAATTCTTCTAGAAATATGTCATGGAAGTTTCTCATAAAAGGATAATCTTTAATAGATGGTTCCTTAGATTCTTCCATCTCATTTATCTTAACTATAAATTCTTGATATCCCTTCCTTTGAAATTTCATGAGTTTAATGTAAAAATTTTTCCTTAGCTTCAACTCTCTTATCTCAAGCGGAAGTTGTGTTTGATTTATGGAATCATCTTAACACTCAACCTTCTTTAGAAAATAGTTGACCTTAGATTTATGCTTCATAATCCAATTAAATTCTAGGATCACATCATATTATCTAAATGGTTTTTCATAAATATCTTATACTATAGTAAACTTATGCAATCTAATCTCTATTTTGACTAGACACTTATGAACTTTGACCTTTGACTCATTCCCATATTATATTAACCATGCTTTTGCCACTACTCCACCCCTTATAGACAATTTATAAAGAATTATAAGAGAAGTGAAACATTTTAAAGACCAATTAATATATAAAATAGATGATTTAATAGAATACATGATAGTTGTATAAGTAAATATTGATATTTAGCCTGTCAATTATCAATGGCTACTTAATTATGCTACTAAAATGTACCTTGCTAAAAATTTAAACCTTTGTTCTTTGATTTGTCCTAAGTATATTCTCAAAAAAAATGGTCAACTCCAAAAATGAATCAAACTTCAACCATTCCTTTCTTCTCAATCGATTGGTTTATCTTGAAACAACCCTTGAAACTATTACCAAGTTTCCTATTCCATAAACCCCTATTGAACTTGGCATTCTGATATTTGAACTAACCCTTAGAATCTACACTCTTTTACTTCCAGTTCTTCTTCTTCAAAGTTGGTTTAGAACTTAAAAATTTAGTTTTGAACTTATCTCTGACTTGGATAGGCAATTTTAAGTTTTTTTTCTTGCTTGACTACCTTCTCAAACACCTAATCTATGGTAGATGGACCATGCACATATACTTCACCACTTATTTGGATTTTCAATATCATGATGAATTTTATGATTTTGAATATCTCAGTTTCTTGATATTGAGGTACATACTTAAGAAGCTTGATGAATTTGTCCTAGTATTCATTCATTAGCAAATCCCCTTGTTTAAGATTCTAATAGTCTATAAGCTTTTGATAAAAGTATAGCTATGGAAGTGATCATGACCTAAACATTGTCACAAATTATTCCCAAGTGATAGTGGTTAAGTTGAGTTTCATTTAAAGATTATTATTTTCCCACCAAATTACTACTTCACCAACAAGTTGATAATCTCTCCAAACCACTTTCATGACTTTACAATAATTTTGAATCTTGAAATAATTCTCCATTTCTATTAGCCATGCTTCAACTCCATCCCCAATACAATTCCATCAAACTTGGATGGATTCACCTATTTCATGTCATATGCTAACTTTGCAACTACTTAATCTCTGGCATCCTTTGAAACCTCCTCATGCTTCTACTCTTGAAGATGTTCCTAGTCATTAATATGTTATTCATTTTGTTATTAATCATTCTACTCTTCATGGCCATTTACTTCTTAGTATAGGTTCCTAATTTGATCCCTAATCTCTTGCATGGTTGCAAGGATCTGATCCCACTCCATAGCTTAGTTGTAAATTGATTTGGATCCATAGGGGGTTTAGTATTAAAATTAACCTCACATCCTACTCTAACACATACTATTATTCTTCCTATATCAAGAGAATAAGTTTTGCATTAGTGGACACATTAAGTCCTAGAGTTGGAGCCATAAATTTGATACCA